>NDXB01001370.1:98296-109132 GCA_002631895.1 Agapornis roseicollis
GAGGGGTTTTTGTTGTTGGTTTTTTTTTTTTTGGGGGGAAGGGGATGTGTTGTTTAGGGTTGTTTGGTTTGAGGGTTTTTTTATTTCAAATTTAACTCATCTTTCGTTTGTTTTCTCTTGGCTTCTTTTCCCCCGGGGTGTCAGAAGAATAAAAATGTGCATCCTGTACTTATTCCATCACAAGTCTGCAAACTTGTCCAAGATTTAAGGAAGATTGTCTGCATTAGCCTCCTCGCTACAAATCTACCCCAGATGTTAAAGAAAAAGGTACTGCTGGTTACTCATGAAATACCAGTTTTACTTCTGAGCCAAGCATCCTGTAAAGTGCGCCATGGAGCAAGGGTGCAGGGAGGCACAAACATTCAGACAAAATATGCTACTGAATCCAAATCGTAAAATGATAGAAAGGAGGCTTCTGTAAATTCTCACAGCAGAAACAGTATTAACATCAGCATCTCTGCCAAATTCCACCATGAAAAATTGCATTTTGTCTAACCAGCTTTCCCTGGAAGTTTTAGTTGGATTCATTAATTCTTCCTTTTTCTGGCAGCACTCCAATTTCCCTGCTCCATCCACTTCCTTTTTAAGGAGTCCCAAAGTAATCTGTGTGCACATTACTATCACAATGATACTTAATACATTCATAGACATGGCTATAAGCAATGTGCTGCAAAGGCAGGTACACACTTTCTATGATCTAAATGAAATTACAGCAGGACAAATAATCAATGAAATTAAATAAACAGCATCAGCTTGAAACTTACCAACTTCTCCCTGAACATGTAAAGATATACTTGTATTCCACACTCTTTATTGGTCCTTCCGTCTTCATGTTAAAGTGTCTGACATCCCTATAGTCAATACTGGTTATGGTTACAGAACTATGAAATCTGCATCACTTTCAAGAAGAAGTCATGATTTCTTAGAGATGAGGGTTTATCTCATTGTTTTTTTCTCCCCCAGTGAGGATAGAAAAAGTGTTAAAGAAGGCTCTGTCATGCTCCCAAATCCCCTTCTCCATTATGCCTTATTGCAAAATGAACTTCTCATTCAGGAATACAAATTCAGTGGCAATTCCTATGCTGACTACTCACATAGTACTTGCAGTCTAACACCTCGATGCTTTCACTCTCTCTCTTCCTCCAGCATTTCTCCATTCTGTATTAGTCCACTCTGCTCACCTGCAAATGCAAGTTCTTGGCTAGTATGAGTGAACTAAACTCGTGCATGTATTGTTATTACAAGCAGTCCAAGAAAAAGCCCAAGATATTCCTTAAACTATATTAGAAATTTGGCTGACATAGCACATATTGACAACTCCATCAGGGTCTATCCTGTTGAACACACCTACCTGTCCCTCCGTCCCCAGGAACCAGCACTGCACCACTTCTCCTTCTGTGGCTTTGAGACATAGCCATTGCCTCCCATTGCACAGGAGAAATGAGGGGTCTCCTCCACTGCATCCTACAACAGCTGACCAGAACAACAAACAAGTGTCAATTTATAGTGAGGGTTAAATCCTACCTGCATTATCAGGTTTAGCCAAGATCCAGAATAACTACTCTGCAACTGTGGAGCTGAAACTATAGCAGCAACTGAATGACCATTTGAGGACAGCCCTCAATTAACTTCAGTTTTCATCCAAGCAGAGAACATTGAATCAATCTCCTCTTTGTAGTGCAACACTAATCATAGAACCATAGAATGGTTTGGGTTGGAAGGGACCTTAAAGATCATCCAGTTCCAACCCCCTCTACCATGGGCAGGGACACTTTCCACTAGGCCATGGTTGCTCAAAGCCCCCATCCAACCTGGCCTTGAACACTGCCAGGGGTGGAGCAGTCACAGCTTCTCTGGGCAACCTGTGGAGTGTCTCTCCACTCTCATACTGAAGGACTTCACAGTATCTAATCTAAATCTACCCTCTTTCAGCTTAAAGCTATCCCCCCTTGTCCTAAGCAAGGTAACTGGTGATTACAGTCTCATTTTCAGTAAAGACCATCAGCGTTTTAAGAACAGTCTTAGTACTTGCTCCATGTGCCTCATTTTAAGAGATAACCAAACACCTAAAATAAAACCAATGGAAAGCATATTCACAGCTGAAAGTTTGCCCATTTAAATGCAACATAAACCCAGGCCTTAGGTTTTGCATTTGTGACTCAGGCAAGGAAACCGCACTAAAGAAATCTCCCCAAAGGCTCATTAACAGCTACACAAACAGGTATTTGCTGCATAACAGCATTGGAAGGTTTTACTACAAAGTCTGGGACAGAGCAGCAAGTCAGCTCCCTGGCTATGTCTGGAGACAAAACTTCACCACGGCTTTGCAGTACCAGCAGCTTACAAAGTGCTGGTGAGGAGCCACAGGGTTGTCAGAGCTGTCTGAGAACCTGGAAAAAGAAATACACACTTTGAGCTTTGGCTGAGACCTACAAGAGAGTTATCTGAAGAAAGAGGAGGAAAAATTCATCTTCAGCGATTATGGTTTATATTCATGCAACATTTTTATAAACAATGGAGGTTGAAGTTTCTTCACAAAACCTTATGGCAGTTTTTAGTTGCTATGAACTGAGCAAATTAGTAATGGCATCAGCCATTACAGGAAAGTTTTCTACTGCTTATGCACCCGTTTTTTAGTTTGTTCATGCTGAAATACCTGATATAAAATGACATAGAGAGAGAACAGATTAAAACATATTTTCTTATAAAAGCAGTTACTCTTTCTGTAAATATTCACTCTTCTTAGAAACCAATAAAATCAGTATATGGGGGGAAAAAAACCCAAACCCAAACAAACCAAATATTATTCATATAGTCTGCCGGTTGTAAAAGCAAGTTAAATAACACTCTGCAAGACTGATTCACTGTTAGAATTACAAACCTGGAAGGGCAAGTCAATTGCCAGTAAAATACTGATTTTTTTCTCTCAATTAAGAAGCATTGGCTCAATTAAGAAAGCTTGGCTTAAAGAGTATGTTTTTAGCAACCAATGACTCACGGTATCAAAATATTTCTCATGTAGTTCATTATCGCACAGCTGAAAAGGAAATAATTAATTGCTTCCTCCTGATTATTTTCAATGCAGCAATGGAACCATAGCAAGTATGCTAGCAAACATAAGAAGTGTAATACAACCCGATGCTTGACTGTAACAAAGCACTTCCATTCCCAGCTACTTTTTGGTTCAGGAAAGGCTTGATCAGCTGCAATTTGTAAGTTCTGTGGCAACTGACAGGAGCAGAGGACTGACGCTTTCAAACCTTAAGAGTAAAGACATGATCTTTCATGCATTCAAGTGTTTTTCCCTGCATCTCCAACAGCATCAGTACTCAGAGGTCTTTGTCTCACTATCCCTACACTGAGTGCTTCAAAAACAGGTGAAAACCACAATTGGTGGAAGTGAGATAGTGGGTAGAATTGTCCATAGGAACATAACACTGCAGCAAAGCATATCAAGACACATTTTCAGTTCCAGAATGACACAGCCAAGATGAAGAGGAAAACCAAGCCCACGGTAAATCTGATAATCAGGATTCAAGACTGAAATATATGAAAACCTGTTTCCAATTCAGACCAAACCCATGCAATGAACAAGGAAACCCATTTCCTGCACTTAAATGAGCTGTCATTTTATCACGCAGAAAGCTTGTGTTTCTCTGAGATGTCTGTATGTGTGTGCATGTTTGTTGTATTTGCATGTTTACTCTACAAAATACCCACTAAAACAAGACTCTAGTCTTATTATAATGCAGAATTATTTAGTGATTTAAATGTCCTATTTTTCCAGGCAGATGTAACAGACAGGAGGCAAAATTACAGAGAGGAAAGATTCTGCTAAAATTCAGTGTTATATGATCTAACTATCCAGAAACAGTCATACAACACTGTAAAAGGCTAACTTGAAAAGGGCTTGTTAAAAAGAGTATTGGATCATGTTGTGTTTTGTTGCTTTATACCACAAAATAAACACCTTTATGCTAGTATGCTCTGAATTTGCAAAGTTTATGCTGATGTTACAAAATGTTGTGCCATAGAATTGAGATAACTTTTAAATGAGATAAAAAAGCCCCAAACTCAAGACAAACACAAAAAGTTACAGTCATAGCTGATGCAGCTGCACAGAGAAAATTAGCATACAGAATATGAAAAGCAGTAGGATATTTGTTTCTAGCACCAGATAATAGGGGTCTAGAAGGGACACTGGGAATCTTTCTGCCCAGAAGTTGGTATTTTTGTCTAATTGCTTTCCAAATTAGGCCATGTTTAGAGAAGAAATCTATGTTCCAACAGTAACCTCATTTCGATACATCATTATATTATGTTGCAAGCAACAAAGATGTTCCACCAGTACTTCCCCTCCTCGGTCATAGTTGAGCATTAATTTGTTCTCTAAAAACTAGTGTTTACCTTTAGCACATAGAAGTACTGTGTGACTCTCGCCTTCAGGACCACTTTCTTCTTTTGGCCAGAAGGGGAAGCTAGCGCTATGTATTTTCATCACGCAGCTTGGATGTATTCTGGAACACAAAGGAATACAGTATTACTTCATCACCATAGTAAATCTACCCTGTTTGGCCATGGCAGACTTTTAACAACCTGAGGAACTTAAATACATTGAACATCTATTCTGAGTGCATTCAGTAGGCTTCAGAATATAAAATATAAAAGTCACATCTCTGCGAGCATGAATTCCATCTCAGTTTTGTTTTGGAGAGTTACTCACAGAAGACTAGCAGCAAGTGGTTATAACCCTATTTAGGAGTCCTTTACAGTGAGTTTTTTACCTTCCAGCAGAATTTTGCTGTTGCCTTCTCTACAGTTGCTGCAGTAAGTCAGGGATCTCTATGTAACACAGGACTGTCATCTTCATTCCCACGTAAACCAGAAACGAAATACAAAGCATGTATTTTAACCAGTAGTTCTGTTTCTGTGTTAAGACACCTTTCAGAGTATCAGTGTGAGGTGCAAACTGAAAACTTTATATGACCTTCCTGCATAGGTCAGTGTTAAAGGACTTGATGTTTTACTGTTGAGAATGAATATATCTGCAGTATTCACCACAGATGGCTCATGGTGATCAGCATCCTTCATCCTTTTCAGACCAGATTTAACTATTTATTTGATGTTCTGCAATTTCAGTAGAGGAGACAGACTGAACAACTGAACTTTTTCCTCACCAACTATTTTATATTTCAGCTTCTCAGCATTAAAAAAATGGCTATTTGATTAAAGCTGAACTATCAGCCATGTTGGATGGCCTTTCTTACAGTGCTGTGGAAACAAACACCAGCAGTCAGATGTCAAAAGCTGGAGCTAGTTCTTCCCAAATTTTGTATCTATGTATGTATCCCTAATCTGGTCTAGACTCAGACTTTTGGCTTGTTTCAGCTAGTGGCTATGGCTATACCAATGTCCAGCAGTGCTCCAACTCTAAACTCTGTGCTCAGCCAGAGGCTGACTATTCAAATTGTCAATGGATGAAACATCAGAAAATGAACACAGGAACGCCCAAATACAAGGTTTTGTTATGTATATAATATACATATGTATGTGCACTATTCCTTGCCCTTGTTTGCTGCTTGTTCCAGGAAAACATATTCCTAGTGCTAATTCCTTCTCATGTAATAAGACTGATACTAGAACACAGTAAACAGGTGCTGAGTACTTCAGTGAGGATGACAGTCACCAATAGTGAAGGTCTCAGAGACCCATTAGATCTTAAAAATCACCTAAAAGGATGAGATAAGCACAAATTGATAGTGTTGCATTAAAAGTACTCAGGAAGACCTCCTTCGTTGGAGAGTCTCTTCACCCTCACCATCCCTTTCTGCTGCTGAGTTCTTGTACCTGTTTATTCTGAAAAAGATGGAACAAATGAAGACTCAAAGGATTAAAACAGCAGAATTATTTGGGGAATGAGAAGTTTCTTGAAGGGATCTTGATTTTGTCTTTAAAAAAGCTTCTAATATTTTATACCAAATACTTGGCTATAAAGACCTTTTTGTTAAAGAGCAACGTCTTAAACAAACAAACAAATAACCAAAAAACCAAACGCAACACCCTTCCAACCAAATGAGAAAATCAGAGACCAAGGAGATAAAACCACAACTCTCAGGTCTTAAGCCACATTGCAGAATCATGTCAATGACATTTTACCTCTTCTGTGTTTCTGTTCAACTGAAGGAAAAGTAAGTAGTCACTCAAATCCTCACTTTGGCTGCTGTTCTGGAAAAACAGCATTTCATGAGTTAAAGCCTCATGACCTGTCCATCTGATTGTGGAAAGCATAAAATTTGTGATTTATCTTCTTAGAGTGAATCCATTCTTATAACTAAACCCATGGCAAGGATAAATATGGCATCGACAATCTGTTTTAATGATACTGTTTGTATCATTTCCAATTACAATAGCAACATTTCTCCACAGTCATTAGTATCCTGCCATTATAGCTGTCACTGCTTCTCCAGTCTTGCTGCTCTGACAGCAAAGAGAAACTGGGTAGGTTCCTGTTAGGAATATTGATAAGCTTCAGGAAGAGCTCTTTTCCAGATGGTCTTGTATGAGGCATTCATACTCCAGCCATTCCCAATGAAGGTTAAATGCTATTAGCAGAACACGCTTCAGCAGAAAGTGAGGTTTGTTCCTAGGATAGCTGTGCAAATCACTACATTTTTTGGCTTTAATTCATCTTCACTTTAACTACACAGGCATATGGAACAAGGAGGAGGGGAAAAATATTCTAGTCTGCTTCATATTACATCAGTATGTCTCAATAGGAATGAAAATATGCTCAAGTGACAAAAGGATCCTTAACATCAGCATCTCTGACAGCATTCAGTTCTTAAATGTTCAGACCAAGCCCTAAACACTCAGTCACAGCACACAGCAGGAAAGCATCTAAGAAAGCATAGAGGACACCTGTGCTATTCCCAACATACAGTTTTCTAACCTGTCGTTGACAATCTCCAATGACCAATTCTCCAAAACCCACCCACATAACTTGTTACAGGGTTTTTACTACCTTTACTGACAGGAATTTCTCCTCCCTGCCCCCAGCATTAAACTAAATTTTATTCTCTGCAATTTACGCCTGCTCTTTCTTGCTCTAGTCCCCCTGAGGTAAAGAAAAGGAATTGAACCCTCCCTCCTCAGTGTAGCTTTCCATGCACATTTCAATACCTCCAGGTTTCTGTAAAAATGTGAGTACAAGACAAATAGGTCAACTAGAACCAGTAAGGACACTCTTTCCTATTTAGTCCTTATATGTACACAGTTGTTAATTCTTGTTGCAGACCTGGATATCACATTTGTCCCTGTCCTCACCTCTGCCCAAATTTCTACCTGCTTTTAGTATAAAAAATTCATAGAACCATAGAATAGTTAGGGTTGGAAGGGACCTTAAGATCATCTAGTTCCAACCCCCCTGCCATAAGCAGGGACACCTCACACTAAACCATGCCACCCAAATTGTCCATACTTTTTTCCCTAGAAATCTGTGGGACATATATTTTATCATCTTCAGATCAGAGTAGCTAGAGAAACATGCAAAACTTCACCAGTCAGCCCCATTATTCTGTAGGATAGTGACATGCCATCAGCCCACACAAAATAAACATGAAAGACCACAGATAACTGCATGTTTAAACAGCTGAATCAGGTTTGGTTTTGTTAACATAGTATTAAATGCCAAGACAGGTGGTAGAAAAAGCTTCTTAACCATAAAAGACAAAATCTCCTCTCTCTTCCATTAAGAGCAGAGGCCACTGACCAGAATCTTCAAAGACTTCCAGTTAAGTACAACCCTCATCTGATATTCCTTAGCAAGCGAAACAAACTGTATCTGGAAAGGGAAGAAATAAATAATAATTAAAAGCTCAAACCTCATTTATATGTCACAAATCCATTCCTCTGACCTTTTCAGTTAATTTTAAATCATATTTATTCACCATTATATTTTAGAACAAAACATTTCATAAATAACAATAGCAGTACAGTGAGTTCTGATAGGCAGTTTCCTCCCTTGATTCTCACACCATGCACATGAACACTCCCCGGTTACCTAATGATGACGGCAGCATCTCAGACAACAGGGCAGCATATATCTTAGCAAAGGTTATTTCTGAAAAGCTTATGGTCAGACTTTCTGGAAGCAGGCTACAAGTACAGACCTAATACCAGTTATCTGGCCACATATATTCTTCTTAATTCATACATCCTAAATAATAAAGACCACATTTTAAACTCTGAAACAGAGTCAAAGAAAAGGCAAGAACAGAAAAAGTTTGATCCAAGGAAACAACCTTTGCTGATTAGCTTAATTCATCTTTTCTGGAGGCTAATCTGAACAGTTTCCAGGGGATATAAAATTTCAGATTTTGGTTTGATTATGCATGTAAGAGTCCTGCAGGTAGGCCACCTTTTTCCTTCCCCAAGAAAAGGCTTCTTTCTCACAAGCACCTTATGAAAGCCTTATGAGATGATAAATACATCAGGATCAGGATTCCCAGGAAAATACAATGGAGCCTGTCATGGTTTAAACGCAGCCATGCAGCTCGTTCACTCACTCAAGCCCTCCTTTCTTGCCCTTCACCTGCTCACAGAGGGATGGGGAGGAGAATCAAAAGAATGCAACTCCCACAGGTTGAGATAAGAACAGTTTAGTAACTAAGGTATAACACAAATCACTGCTGCTACCACCAATAATAATAATGATAAAGGAAATAACAAGGGAAAAGAATACAGCATCTCACCAACCACCAACAGATAACTCAGCCACCCCACCTGACCGATACCTCCTCCAACCCCCCAGAGAACTATCCCTTCTGGGTAACTCTCAGTTACATCCTGGGCATGACGCGCTGTGGTATGGAATGCCTCTTTGCTCAGTTTGGGTCAGGTGTCCTGTCTCTGCTTCCTCCCGGCCTCCCCTCCTCCCTGGCAGAGCATGAGGCTCACAAAGTCCTTGGTCAGACCAAACATTTGAGCAGTAACTGAAAACATTGCTGTTATCAGTTCTGTTCCCAGGCTGATAGTCAAAACACAGTGCTGCACCAGATACTAAGAAGAAATGACTGCTGCTACTGCTAAACCCAGGACAGAGCACCATTTCTAGTAGGGTATCAATCAATAAAGACAAGTGCGAGAGACAACATTTCGTATAAGATACATCTCTTTTTCTCCTTCTTGGGTGGTCAGCCTGTGAAGGAGACATTCTTTTACCCTTCCAGTCCCAGAAGTGTGTTGTCAGTCTGGCCATACCAGAGATGGACAAATCATGGCAACATGCTGGGGCTTGGCCTATGCTTACAGGGCCTTGTTCAACACTATCCAGCACCTTCAAAAGGGAAAAAACATCCCTGTATCTGAGGGCAAAGCAACCAACAATGCTGCTACTCCAGCTCCGAGCATAGCAGCTACACCACTCCCAGCGACAAGTATGGTCACTACCCAAACTTTGGCTGCAATAGACAGGGCAACTACCCCAGCTCCAAGCACAGCAGCTACACCACCCCCAGTAACAGGTACAGCCACTACTCAAGCCACAGTGGTAATCACTGCAGCTAAACCAGAGGACCAATTCATACCAGTATCTGTTGACCCTGAATGAAAAGGAAAAAGCAAAAGAGAAGCAAGAAGGGTGAAGCAAGATGAAGAAATAGTGTACTCACCACTCAGGACAACATCTGATCAGGAGTCATCATCACATGACAAGGAAGAAGAAGAAGAAGGGGTGACTTCTCAACCTCGGATATCAACTGAGCTACGGAATATGCAAAAAGATTTCACTCGTCAACCAGGGGAGCACATCATTACCTGGTTTCTCCGATGCTGGGCCAATGGTGCCAATGGTTATGAACTAGAAGGTACAGAAGCCAAGCAGCTGGGATTACTTGCTAGAGAAGGGGGAATTGACAAAGCAATTGCAAGAGAGAAAAAGTCCCTCAGTCTTTGGAGGCAGCTCTTGGCAGCTGTGAAAGAAAGGTTTCCATACAAGGATGATGTTATGTGTGGTTTGGTCAAGTGGACTACTTTAGACAAAGGCATCCAGTCTCTGAGGGAATCTATCACATCAAGCCGAANGGCAGCTCTTGGCAGCTGTGAAAGAAAGGTTTCCATACAAGGATGATGTTATGTGTGGTTTGGTCAAGTGGACTACTTTAGACAAAGGCATCCAGTCTCTGAGGGAATCTATCACATCAAGCCGAATAACAGGGATATATACCCATAGACCCAGATGAAGTCGAATGTACAAGACCCATGTGGTGGAAACTTACACAGAATACACCATCATCATATGCTCATTCATTGGCAACAGTAACCTGGAATGACACAGTACCACTAACAGTGGATGAAATGATTCATAAACTCCAAGAGTTCAAAGACAATCTCAGCCCTTCCATTATCTCAGCTGTGGAAAAACTGTCCCAGGATCTCAAACAATTGAGGGACAATCTATCTGATCTATCCAGCTCCTCACATGTACCAGGTGAAGGTAGGGGACAATCGGATTTACTGGACTGTGTGGATCAGATGGCCTGGCAAATGAGTTCCACAGAAGTACAAGGCTCTAGTAGATACTGGTGCACAGTGTACCCTGATGCCATCAAGCTGTCAAGGGGTGGAACCTATTTGTATTTCTGCAGTGACAGAAGGATCCCAAGAGTTGACTGTACTGGAGGCTGAAATCAGCCAGACTGGGAGGAAATGGCAAAAACACCCCATTGTGACTGGTCCAGAGGCTCCATGCATCCTCAGCATTGACTACTTCAGGAAAGGGTACTTCAAAGACCCAAAAGGGTACCGATGGGCCTTTGGTATCGCTGCTTTGGAGACTGA
>NDXB01001371.1:0-10160 GCA_002631895.1 Agapornis roseicollis
TGTATCCTGGGCTGCATCAAAAGGAATGTGACCAGCAGGTCGATGGAGGTGATCCTGCCCCTCTACTCTGCTCTCATGTGATCTCACCTGGAGCATTGTGTGCAGTTCTGGTGTCCTAAACATAAAAAGGACATGGAGCTGTTGGAACAAGTCCAGAGGAGGGCCACGGGTATGATCAGGGGACTGGAGCATCTCCCATACAAAGACAGGATGTGAGAGTTGGGGCTGTTCAGCCTGGAGAAGAGAAGGCTGCATGGAGACCTCCTAGCAGCCTTCCAGTATCTGAAGGGGGCCTATAGGGATGCTGGGGAGGGGCTCTTCGTTAGGGACTGTAGGGACAGGAGAAGGGGTAACAGGTTCAAACTTAAACAGGGGAGGTTTAGATTGGATATAAGGAAGAAATTCTTTCCTGTTAGGATGGTGAGGCACTGGAATGGGTTGCCCAGGGAGATTGTGAGTGCTCTATTTCTGGCAGTGTTTAAGGCCAGGTTAGACGAAGCCCTGGGTAACATGGTTTAGTGTGAGGTGTCCCTGCTTATGGCAGGGGGGTTGGAACTAGATGATCTTAAGGTCCTTTCCAGCCCTAACTATTCTATGATTCTAATGTCTCCAGAAAAGAATGAAGTAAGCAGAGAGGAAATGTTGACTTGTGAGTTACTGTAATGTAGCTGCTTACCAACACAGCCAGGGTGAGACCTTTATGCTGACCATGTTAACACTTCAGTGAACACGATCTGGTGTTCACTTAAGGACTGTGCTGAAAATGTGCTCAAATCCAAAGCAGGATTCAGGCTGATTTAAGATGGATTATCTCTATTAGTCCCAATTTCAAACTGTGCAGAAATATCAGTGATGTATGTACTTCTATCCCTGTAACTCAGTATACTGTAAGACTTTGCGGTATGAAGATGTGAAATATTCAAAGTCTTCATGTCTTCTCCTTCTTGTTG
The DNA here is from genome assembly GCA_002631895.1 of Agapornis roseicollis. NCBI lineage: Eukaryota > Metazoa > Chordata > Aves > Psittaciformes > Psittacidae > Agapornis > Agapornis roseicollis. The sequence continues at coordinate 951 of NDXB01001371.1, forward strand.
TGAAAGGGAAAAAAGTTACTCAGGTTACTTCCAAAGTTGAAGGATTTGTCAGAAGATCATTTGTCTGTTTTGAGTACAGTCTCAGACTCCTGTGCAGAGGTCGACACAATATATTTTATGTTCTTTGGAGTCACCCATTTAACCTTCTGCCTCACAGAAATGGGATGGAATTTGAGAAGGAACCTTTTGACAATGTCAGCCCATAGATTTTCTAAGAAATTTCTTGGGACTTCTGACTTCTGGCAGGAGCAATCCTGTCCTGAACCACAAGTTATCTTTTTTTTATAAGCTCATGTAATTTTGGAGTGAGTTTTCTGTTGCATTATATAAGCCAAACTTAACACTAAATATTTATAAGCTTTATCGGTGTCTCTTTCCTTTCTCCTCAGCTGTGTCCACCCAGGCTTATTGTTAATTAGCATCTTTCTGGTTTGTTCACCCCAAAGGGCTTAAAACAATTATTGCAATTGGAAAGAGCTGGTAATACTGTGTGACTAGTACTGACTGGAAATGGTGTCTGAGGAGACAGACCCTGCTGCAGCCATGTAGAACCTGCTGTTTGGGCATTGCAAATGCTGCAGTATTTCCTTCTCTTTCCCTCAGTGCTCCCTGAGGAGAGATTATTTTCCTTGCTGTTGTTTAAAAACACACATTATTGCTAGCCAGAAGGATGATCTGGAAATGTCGAATAGGAACTAATTTAAAAACAGAAAAACAGCAGACTGCAGAAAATTTTGGGCTTAAAGGAAAAAGTGGCATTGGTTGAGTTTGGAAGGCAATTAACAGAAGTGTATTTGAAGGACCATACAAAGGGAGGCATAAAAACTTACATAACAGGTTCTGTTTGGCAAGAAAAAAATAGAACAGAATATGGAAGGAATGATGGAAGTGGATAATAATGGTTTGAATGTTTTAAAGAGGTTAGGGTTTGTAATATTTTCCACTTAAAATGACTGCAGATTTCATGTGTTGTTATTCAAAGGTTTGGAAGTCTTTTTTTCTTCAACCAGGAAAGACAGTAATAGATGTAGGTCAGCCTGCTGGATAGTTGGGCGAATGACAAAACTTAATCCAGCAGGGCAGTAAAATATTTGTTAATTATTTCCTTCCTCTCTCTCTGCAGTGCTGCACTACTCTTTGGAGATGTTGATGGTTATGGGTTTTCCCTCCTAATTTTACTTCCACCCAGAAAGTGTCATTCCTGTAATTCCATTAATAGTGATTGCAATCCTGTTCCAGTACAATAGCATATACTGATCTATGGAATTACAACAGAGATAATTTTTCATGCTCAGTATAGCAGTTACCAGCAATTTGGATCATGTGTTGGTAGCTATAAAGGGCTCTATCCAGTTAGAGAAGTGTTGAAGCTAAGTTGAAGGCATTTACTATTGCAAAAATCACTTCATTAGATTGTTTCATAGACATTTTATTCTGCTATAAATCCACTTGACTTTACTATCATCTTCTCTTGACTTTACTGTCATCCTCAACAATTCTAAGTCATTGATGGCATGTGTGGCCGTAACTTGCCCTGTAATGTCAATCCAGACAGGTAATACTTAGTCATCACACTTAAATCTTTTTTTCTAGAGGGATGTTTATGAGCATGGGTGTACAACTCAGCCTGTTAATGTGGATTGCATTTCTCCATGTCCTTGTTCTGTCTGTCATAAAAGTGCAAAATGTTGGCTGAGAGAGCTATAATTGGTGATTATATTTTTGGCATCCTGGTGCTCTATCCAGCTATCTGTGGGATTCAGTATAGTACTTTGGTTTAGCAACTATTCGGTATAGTTTTAACCTGACTTGCTCTTGGTGAAAGGCCAGATGCAGTGCAATCAGTCTGGCAACCCTGGAAAAAATGGGAAGCTGATAAAAAGCCTAAACTAAGTAAAGAATCCATCTCGAGTGAAACAAATCCAACTCCTTATGTTCTATAAGTTGCATGGAATGGGTTGGCCAGGGAGGTTGTGAGTGCTCCATCCCTGGCAGTGTTCAAGGCCAGGTTGGATGAAGCCTTGGGTGGCACCATTTAGTGTGGGGTGTCCCTGCTTTTGGCAGGGGGGTTGGAACTAGATGATCTTAAGGTCCTTTCCAACCCTAACTATTCTATGATTCTGTGATTCTTTGATAATTCATATTGTCAGCATTAAATAGCCTTCTCCTAGGTTTGGCATGGGTCAAAGTATGTACTCTGTAGAATAGGAAGTATCTCTGCATCCTTTGCTCAGCCCATGGAGGTAGTACCACTGAAAGGCTCTCTGTGGAACAAGTAATATATTGCTTTTTCTGGTGACTCTAGGAATCTCTTACTGACAGTCTCCAGTTCTGTACCACTGTACCTATTCATAAATGGGCTTTGAAAAGCCAAGCAGTAGCACAGTAGGGTTTTGTCTGTATTTGCACCCAAAATAAAATCACTTTATTGATAATCAGTAATATACAGACTGCCTCCCGGAGTATGTTAACATTAATGTCAGCATGAGAAAAAGCACCCAATAAACCAGAATCTATGTTTGTGCCATTCCTATCCTTGCATTTTAGACCATGTTTATGAGCATAAGCCCTGTTCTGTATCCTTACAGCCACATGTGCCACCACAATTCGTCATTTACTACCCACATAAATACTCTTTGCTAGGAATTAATCTCATTTTTCCATACATAATTAGAGATACAAAGCAGGAAAGAGATGGAGAAGTATTTGTGCAAAATGGAGCTTTTTGATTCCTACTTGAAGCTTTTTTTAGCAATTATATTTTTTTTTCTTGATTTCATTATTTCTTTTTTTACTTTTTCCTTCTTTTAGTTGACAGCATCTCTTGTTGCCTAGGTACAATGGCCTTCACTGTTCTATTCCATATTTAAGAAAGCACTCTAGCTACTAATCTCTGCAGAAGGCAGCGCAGTCCTGACACTGGTTCATGATAACCAGTGAATACTCTTAATTTCAGGAGATTTTCAAAGATACTGTTGATGTGTTGTGAGAAGAGCAGGCACAGGATCTCCTTCTTGTCCACTATGTCATTTCCGGCCATGATTTTCTCCTTTTCATTCTTACTCCTATGTGTGAAAGAAAATACTGCTGAACTTGGACTGCTCACAGCAGTCACCATTGTGATATTGTCATCTTTCTGATCCTGCTGGATGTGCTATGATTTGTCTTTCAGACTTGTACTCAAAATAAGTTTTTTTCCATCCACGGAAATCCTGCCTACCCAATCTGCTTTGCTGTTTCTCTAAGAGATTGTTACAAATCTGTTTTTTATAGGTAGGCATTCTCACACTCATGCCCCCAGCACCATGTAGCTTGAGGCCTTCTGGCAGTATGAGGAGAGATTTTTGAGGCTCCTTCTTCATCTCAGTGCTGTGAAAAAGGAACAGAAAAAGAGCAGGTAAAGATGCTTGAGGAGGCTGAAGCAGATGATGTTCAGTGATGAGTTAGCTTACAAAACAGCACATAGGCATAGCTCAAGTGGTTTGGACTGGGTTGGTACATATGGGTATAGATTAGCCCATTCTGCATGACCTGTGAACACATCATAGCCTGTTCATATAGCATCCTCCAGCTGAGCTGCACAGATTATTCCCTTTGTGGACAAAAAGAGATTTTGAAACCCCTCAGAATAGACCAGACTTTGAAAACAAGACAAACAGTGAGGCAGACACTGAGACAAGTTGTGTTGCACAGAAGTATCGTAACTGTCTGTGTTCAAGCAGGTGCAGGTGAAAGGCCAGTAAGTTCTCTGCTTCCAGGCACTCGTCCCAGAAATCTGTCTCGCATACAGTACAGGGGGTTTCCCATCTTTGTTCACTCCCGTTCTTCCCTGACACCTGTATGTGAGGTTTTTCTTTCCTCCCTTTTTCCATTCTTTGTCTTCCCTTATGTGATTTAAGAGACTAAGCATGTGATGAATTCTCCCATTGCATTGGTAAGGGAAAAGGCAAGATTCAGGTGGTGTATATAATATATAGAGCTAAAGAAAATATGAAATAGGATATGAGAATCCAGGTGGAAATCAGTATTTCCCCCCCATCCCCTCTTACTCTCCATGGTATTTCACATAATTGCTATTCTGCTGTTGCCATGGTAACGGCAGCATTTCTCTGTCTATATTGTCGTTTCTTCTGTCACTTGCATCTACTTACAACATGGGCCCGCTTCTACCTAACAAATGAATCCCCATCTAGAGGACTGGGTCTCTCTATTTTTTTTCCTTTCCATCCTGCTTTCCAGCCTCATGCAAGAGACTTACTTTAATTCTACACAGAGCTTTAAAACAGATATTAATTCTTAAAGGCTTTCCTGGATGGGTACCAGTGCAATATATCTCATGTGATCAAAGTGCTACAAAAATGATAGGTGCTCTCTCACTCATCCCAGAGTATTTTAAAACCTCATAAATTAAGGCCAACATTATCTCTTGAACTGCTTTAGAGAAGTGGCATGAGAGAGACTGAAATTAAGTCTACACTATTTTGTCAACTATAGACCTTTCTCATCTTGTTTGATCTTGTATTTAGAACTTGCCTGAAACTAAAAGGCTGAAAGAGAAGGAAGTGGGGCCTGGTTGCTGAGCGTTGCTGAACGTTTATGGTGTGTGCCAGGATGGAGTGTATGATTTTTCCTTTCACAGGCATTTTCCTTCATTTGAAAAGTTGTTTCTAGAGTTTTACAATCCAAACGGAAAAGTTCATTAATAATGGGGAGACAATTATAATAATAACATCACATAGCAAAAGCATCATCATTTCTCAGCCATAATGGACACTTTGTTTTCACCTTTTAGAAAATCAGAGATATTGACTTTGCTGGAGGAAAAAAAAAAGAGGATAATGAAGGACAATTTTTCAAAATAAGCAAATTCTCTGACAAAAACGATTTGTTGCTGGTAGCCAAGATTAATCCTGCTCTGAATGGATTTGTCCATGCAGTAGTGCCATAAGAAGAGTAAATCTGGGCTGCCATTCATAGCCAAAAAAATTGGTGCATGTGCTACATGAGGGAGGAAATGAATCCAGTATTTCCTGGACAACAGAACTTACACTAGCTGAATTTTTTCTATGTCAGTTGTGGTATTTGAAACTAGGTTGGTTTGGCTGCCATTTAAGTACAGAGTGAGTGACATCCTAGTTAAACTACCTTTGTGGCTCCTGCTCTGAACGTGTTCTCCAGGATCCTTCTATCACTCATCAGAGCATCTGTTATTTTTTCCATAGAAAAAGCTAATTTTGAATTAGAACTCTGTCCCTTTCATGGTCAAAGTATCTAGCCTCTGCTCTTGCAGCGTATGTAGGAAAAAGACCACAGTGGGCAGTTGGTAAGATTCTGCAGTATTATCTTGTCTCAGCCTCTCATTGCCTTAACATCCACAGCAGACTTTATATTTTCTTGGAGGAAACCAAATGCATGAAAACATAAGGAAATGCAAATCTTATAGTGGGATAAACTGAGCTCACAAAACAAATAATACTGTTTTCTTCCCAGTTTTCCAATAAAGACTAATCTTTGTCTTATCTCATTCATCTGAAAAATACAGTAATTGCTGTTGCCAGTTATTCAAGTACTAGTTCCAACTTGTCTAAAGTCCAGCTAGCATCAGACTGGCAACTGTGAATAGGGACTGTAACTTCCTTCTCTTCTGCCAGTTTTGGTGGGGTTTTTTCCAACTGCTTTCCCATAAGACTCTCTTAGGTTGTTAGCTTGAGCTATATACAGCACCATACCCCTTCAGAAGTCACTGGCCATGGTGATTGCACCTGGGGCCTCAATATTTAAACTGGCCAAGTTGATACTGATGGGAGTATCTTGTCTCCTGTGTGTAGCCCAGTCTGCTAATTTTTTTATTCATCTTACAAAGATGATTATCAAGTCATACAGTTCTTTTAAGCTTTGCTTCAAAGTTCACAATGTAAATCTGGCTATTCTTGCATTTACCTTTGTGTCAAATGCATAATGGTATTTTAAACAGAGATATCAAACTATATTTCAAAGGAAGCTAGACTTTTATCCACATCTATAGACCAAAAATTAGCAGTGGAAAAGGACATGAGCAAGTGCATGTGGTTCATCCATGCACTTGTATAAAAACCCAGCTCTGCGGTTTATAGCAGAATGGTTTAATTCAGCCTGCTGTGGTCCATACTACAGCAGCAACAGGAAAACATCAGTTACCCTAAACAAGTAACAGCTTGTCTTAAAATCCTGCTGAGGCCCTGCTCTTCTGGAGAGTTAGAGATCACTGTCATACCAGCTGATAATACGATCTTTCACATAGTAAATATGTGAATTAATTATAATGAAAGGTAATTAGCAGTACCCAACACCTGGTTAAACAGAAAATATAAGAATTTCAATAAGGGGTTTGTGGGTTTGATATTTTTTTAATATGCTATGTTTTGAAATATTTGTAGGCATACTTCAACAGAACTTATTTTCCATGAATGTTAGTGTCTAATTTAGGTGTTTTGTACTCAGTGCCATTGGTATATTTATTTTTACAGCAAAAGATGAGTTAACATTGGATAATCTGTTTTCATATCCCAGATATGAAACTGATTTTGTAAAGAGCTTTATGTTTAAGAAGTCAGAGTTAATGTCAAAGTTTAAGCTAGAGCCACAGGATCTTGTGATGGGCAGGAATTACATAAAATGATTTTAAAATTTTTTTTATAAATTTTTATGAAAGGACAAGAAATAGAGATCATTTAAAACAAGAACAACACTAAAAAGCCCTTTTACCTGACGATGTCTGTTTTGGTCAGACACTCTTTTTGTTTTGAGATTTTGTTATTAACTAGAGTAAAATGTAGATTCCCAGCTCCACAGAGATTTCCACTTATGGGATCACTAATGTAATTAATTACAGGCCTGTCTGTGTGCTTGAAGGAATCGGGGACACAGAAGCCTGATTCCTTGGGAGACCCAACAGAGCTGTCAGTCTTCTGGTGAAAGGATAAAGCACATTTGCAAAGATATTAATTCAGAGATTTCACTTGAGACTGAGCATTACCTGTGGGGAAGAGACACTAACACACTTTCCACTAGATGATGTTTTCAATAATATGATTTTTCTGAACAGCGGGAGGTGGATCCTGACTCATAATTATACAGAGCGACATGCCCAGCTGATCAAAATTCCACTTTTCCCCTGGATTTCAAGTAATGCACATTTATTAAATACTGGCTCCAGAAGTTGCATACTCCAAAATTACCATTTTCTTTTTCCCTTTGACTCCCATCTCATTCCTTAAGCCTTTGTCTTTGAGAGATACTTTTTGTTGTTTTCCAAAGAGATTGCTTTTTTAAGGACACATTAACAATACTTTAATGCAAATAAAACTTTAGTTTGTGGGTTTTCTAGTAAGATATTGAGTGTCCATGTAAGTCAGTATTAACACAGCTTTCTAGTCTTATTTTGTAAAGGCAGAGGAAAGCATTTTGTTCGTGGAAGAATCCCCCCATTAGTGATCTTCAGGCTTTCAGCTGATCCAAAGAAAGCAATGTAAAGTAAATGCTTTACTGAAATTCACCTGTATTACATGCTGATTGAAATACCAGTTTTTAACAATCACCATTAATGCAGACATTGTGTTTCCATGTTGTGGGGATCAGCTTTTCATGTTTAATGGCTCAGCAAATGTGATAAATATTTCTAGGGATTAAGCTCATACGTGTGTCCATTTGTCTTATGGCAAAAAGGTTTCAATAGCTTTGTTCCCAAAGGGAATTTCATTGGTGCAGAACCTGTATCTAAACTTATTTGCTATAAGGTGTTCTTGGTCTCTTCAAGCATATACAGGTTTGTTGTGTGATGTTATTATTATATTCTGATGGCAATGATTATTCTAAAGACTGGGGCCAGCTCTGTTAGGAACTGCTTATGCATGTCCCCATCTCAAAGCCTTTATGTACTTCTTATGTAACAAGCGAAAAATAGCTGGGAAGAAGAAGGCTTGTTATCCTTCCTGTACTGCAGCAAAGTGAGATAAAGAACAGATTAATTCCTTGCACAGATCAGTATGTGGGAGGACAGGGAAGTGATCTCAGATCCCCTGTAGTGCTAAGATATAGGACTATCCTTCTTGTTCAGTTTAATTTAGAATAAATATTCATTTTTAACTTTGTTTCTGTATAAATCATTTAGTAATAATGCATCCTCTTGAAAAAAAGCTATAACAAGCAGCTGGATATGAATAATTTGTACTAAAAGATAGGTAGAAGTGTCTCTTTATGTACAAACATGTCTTCCTTTTCTGAGTCAGTACAGCATTTTCTTGCTCCTAGAGGGGGAGGGGTACTCAGGATAAAAGAATTCTGTTTTCATTAAAACTCTTTTTTCCAAGATCAGTGAGAAAAGCCCCATCTCTGAGCATATGAAGAAATAGGTTCCTCCAGCAGTTCACAAGACTTTGGTAGCATATTGTCAAATAGCCTGGGGCAGTTACAGCGCTAGGCAGATTTAGATTCATTAGTATTACTAGCTTGAAAACTTCTAATAATTAGCCAAGTCCCTCTGGTGAAGAGTGGATAGTCTTTATAACTCTGAAGCATGTCTCAATTCCATAAAAGAAAGCGAGTTGCTATTCACATAATGTACAATAGGTGATCTGGAAATCTGTTTCCTTTAGATGATTAGCAAACCTGATGCATCAGAGAGCTTCACACTTTCTTTTATCTCATCTTTTTACACACAAAAAGTTGATTTTAGTTATCATTGCTTTAATTTAGTGACCCATTGATTCACATTTATAGTTGGAAGGCATGGAAATATCTCCTGAATACCTTTTTTTTTTTTTTTTAATGGAAAAGGGAAGTGGGCTTGGTTGGGTTTTTGGTTTGGAATTTATTATAATTTTCTCCCCCCACCGTCCCCCCCAAGCCCTTGCCATCCAGGAAGGAATGCATTGATTTGCTCTCCTGTGTCATTTTAGGGAAAAAAATTTTCATAAACCATTAAGAACACTTTGTGGAGAAATTAAATTCAATGAGAAATGGAGATCAGGAGGCCTGTTTTCAAGTTCTGCAAGCACATTTTAAAACTAATCACCAATAAAGCCAAGAATCCCTAGAGTTCATAATACTGTGTGCTGGGAAAGCAGGTCTCTCTAGGTCACTGCTGGAGCTCTCTCTTTTCAGGCAGCTTAAAGTCTCATTCCGTATGGCCAAAAAAAAAAAAAAAGCAGGAGGGCCCAAGGGCCTCACTTT
>NDXB01001371.1:10272-104434 GCA_002631895.1 Agapornis roseicollis
AAAAAAAAAAAAAGCAGTAGGTCACAAGGGCCTCACATTCATGATGAGTATAATCCTCTTGAAATCAAGCAGAATTTTGGTAGGAACTGCAGTGGGGCTGATGAGATTTCACCTTTGGTTTTTGGAAGAGATGTGGCTGCTTCCCAGTTTAATGTGATTTATTCTTTGCTTCCTTTTAAGTTCATCCTCTGATTAGCTTTAAATTCAGGTTAGAGCTTCTCTCCTGCCTTTTACAGAGAGTAGCAGTGACAGCTGTGAGCTTTCAAAGGGAGAGTAGAAAATAGCTGCGTTCACAGAGGGACAAGGGTAAGGCTCTGGTTTTCAGACTGGACACTTGTATCTAGACTCAACATCAGCAGGTCTGGATAATCACCAGCATGCAATCATGGCATTTCATTTAAAGTCATTCAAATCTAAGTGCCATTAGGAGGCTGCAGAAACCTTCACTCCAAAGACAAGCTATATGATATTAAATTGAATGGTTTCTGCTGAGCGAGTGTTGTGTATTGTCTTGCTTAAATGAGGGATCAAAGTATGGATTAGAGAAGCTGAAAAAGCAGACGCGCAAAGGTGTTTAATACTGTTTTCTATTAGTAAGCTTATTCTTTCATGTGGCACTCCTACAAAAGGTAGAGATATACAAACACCTGACAGGGAGAATAATCTGAAAGATGAATAGGTCTGAAATGGATTATTTTCCTATTAAAAAAAGTATAAAAGGAATTTAGTACTTCAAAGAAATATTAAAATTGTATGTCATGGAAGTGGAGCTGAAAAGCCAAGATACATTAACAGTATCAGGGCTGCATATTATTCCATATAAGCTGATACAGAATTTGGCAACTAAAGAGCAAAAGATTTTTTCTGGAAATGAGTAGCTAGGATCAAATGTAGATCCAAGACTCATACACTAATTTTTAAGCAGATGTGTAAGGCCATACTTCAAGTATCTTATACAGTTTCTTCTATTAATGCACTGTGTTCTAAGATACAGGCTCATTATTTGCATCCTGTTACTGGCTATTTGCCATATGTACAAGTTCAGTATCGAAACTTGGAATAAAAAAATGCTCTGCTTAAATGAATTTCTACAAGAAAATCATCCATGTGCATAACAGCATTGCTAATTGTCTGTTACCTTGACAGATGTATATTTTACTGTTAATACATTTGGTAGCAAGGGCCCTGAGTCCTGGGTTATTAGCTACTGACAGCTGGTCACAGAAACCTTCACTGTTGTCATTTTTAGCTGTATTTAAATAATGTAAGCAGAAAATCAGAAGAAAATTAGTAGAGGTTTGTGTGGTTTCTTTTGTATTTGTATTTAAATGTGTGATTAACATGTGACTGCATTGTAAATCATAGCACTGATGAACTGCTTAAGTGATCTATGTATCTACACTTGTCTATTGCACGAAAAATAGCAAAAGAGCAAGTTTCTGGTATCACAGATGTTTCCAGCCTAAAACAGCATCAGAAGGACTTGTTTCTTTTCTCTCTCTAGTAAGTACTGGCACATCCAAACAGCCCCCAGTGAGTTCTATTAACATTTACTTCTGGCTGCAGAACAATCTGATAGGATTTTTTTTTTTATCTGAATGTAGTAACTGAGAAAAATGCATGTTAGGCATTGCTGTAAGCATCACTGGTTTTCACAAGTATACTGTGAAGTTGGTGATTGAAATATTAGTTGGTTGGTATATCAGTTTATAGATATACATAGATTGTGGTGCAATTACAAGAGGTGGAATTTCCAATTTACATCCTGTAATTTTACACGTGTTTTATACAAACCTCTAAAGAGCTTAGAATGCAGTTTGACACATTTGCTCTCATGGAAGTTCTCATCCCACTGTCAACAAGCTGTGTACTATTGTTTGGAAACCCATTTCAGATGACTATTCATTATGTCTAGTTAGTGTCAAAATAGTTAGTTCCTTTTCTTCTTTTTTATTAGACTTAATAGCATGCTATCATCTGGCAGCCTAATCTTTGCTTTAATGAACAGTACCAACACATTAAAATGGTGTGAAAATTACTACATTAACTTTACAGAAAAAATATCATTAGTACAAGAAGAGCATTAAAATCCTCAAGGATATCTCAAGTGCATGGATTTTGAAGTTGATCAGAAGTACTTCTGCTGAAATTGTTATTTTAGGATGGTTGCTACCCTTTTTCCTGATTTGCTGTAAATTACCTCTGTATGTCATAGATTCATATATTCTGTATAGCTATAATAGAATCTTAATGCAGGTAAGGGTATTTCTGAGGTTATAGTTCATCAGTTAAAATACAAATAATCACAAGTTTTGGCTCCAGGTCTAACCGGGAGGTATCACAACATTCCTGTATTTAAACAGATTTATATGGAGTGACAGTATATGTATAATGGAGAGATGCTGTAGTTTGCTGCATCAGTGTCACTGTTACCTGTTTTTCTAACAAGACTATACCTGTCTGTTTCAAAATCATATGCAGTGTTCTAGGTGTTGCATTGCTTTGGTCTCTGTTACTGAAAACCTTTCAGGGGCATCGTACTACTCACTTCACCACTGTGAGTTTCATAAAATGGACCAGATTTAGCTGCATTGCTGGACTTTTTCAGGCTACTACCACAACACAAAGCAGTTGTACATCTGGCATAGCTCAAAATAATGTAAAGCATCCAGACACGAGGGTTAAGTTCTAGCAATGCAATATAAGGTTGTAGGATACAGTATTTTGGGCTTTCCCTTGCTGCTCACTCATCACTGGCTGCAGTAACCAGTAGTTGTCAGGGGTCAGATCTGCAGAGTATGAAGCTTAGATAGGCACTCACTGACATTTGCCAAGTGCCAGAGTGTGTTAGCAGTTATCTAACTTTGCATTGACATTCTGTCTACCTGACTTGCTTAGCAGCCTTTGCAAACCCAGTTAGACATGTACATTCACCTTTAAGTACCCAGAGGTCTTTAAATTTGGCCCAAATCCAATGAAGTGATCTCCTTGATTATAGTAAAAAAGTCCTTCTTTATTCTGAGACAAATGAACTGTCTTTTAGAGACCTTTCTAACCCATCTGAGGTGATTACACAAAAAGCCTGTGGCATGTTGATCTTTCTCTGTTGTCTCTTCTCATGATTTGCAACTTCTTTTCCCATTTTACTTTTTCGTACACAAGATCATTAACTAATATATTCCCAGCTTCAGTTCTTATGGATAAAACAACTTCCTGAGTCTTTCTCTGCCATTACCACATTAGTGCTGAATTTATTATTTCCTCCTAGGTTTTCAGGCCTGAAGGGAACCTCACATCATGTGGCCTGAGCTGCTGTCAAATTAGGCTATAAGATTTTACTCTGTTACTCTTATCAAGCCTAGTACCTTGAGTTGGACTACATCAGATCTTTCCTCAAGTTATCACTGTAAACCAGAAGATGTCAGGACATCAGGCCCATTGCCTTTCTTGGTCATTCATCCCTCATTTCCTCTTGTCTCACTCCTACTGTGACTGCCACCATTCCTTCTTGCGGCATCTTGCAAAGACACGTTGCAATGTCCCATATCTGTCTATCCTACAGCATCTTTGCTTGGGGTAAAAGGGATATGCCCACGCTGAGCAAATGCTTCAGTCATCTTACTTCCCACCAGAGTGCAGAGAGAGCTGATCCTCGCAGGAGTCTGTGCTGGGTGGGTGCTGTCATGTTGCAGCTCCACATCAATAAGCTTATTTAAATGGGTCTGTCATAGAGAGGTGTTAGCAAATCTGTCACATCATGTACCATACTGCTTATGATCTAATTATAATCATACCTTTAGAAAAGCCATTGTCTGACACATTGTTCATCCTCTTTTTTTCTACAGACAAAGCTATTTCCCTTGATATTTCACCATCTGGGAATCCTTCTCTTCTCTGAATTTAAATGCTTTGCATTCTAAGAAGGGCAGCTCTGTTCTTTTAGTTATTGGTTATTCTCATTGCCTTATTTAATTTTCTTACAACTGGATACATTTTCTTATTCGATATAAAAAGTGTCCTGAACATAGAGTCATGAGATAAAAGCCTATGGTATTTGAGGTCTGGACCTGGGTCTGGAATTTACTGACATCCCCTGTCTCCCAGATGGGTTAAATCTGGCTACACCTCCTGCAGTTTGCAGGACATGCATGTCACACTTGTATATACATCTAGTTTCAATTAGCCATTAGCATTGCTCCCCTCCCCAGAGCTGTCATGTCAGCTGCAGCATGTACACATTAATGTTTTTCAACAGTCTCTTCTTTTTACCTTGACATTTTTTTTCCTAGTTAATGTGATTTCTTTAGTCTCTATTTCTCATATGTCCTTTTTAGTTTTTGAAGATGACTTTCTCTTTTGTCTCTAGAGGAGTCAGTCCTATAATGTAATTCAGTATATTGCTTCAAAGCACCCAGAATGCAATGACCCTGCATCCCATACCTTAATCTTAATTTCTAAAACTGTGTGAGATGAAGCCTGCATATTTCATGGAGACCTGAATCCTTTCTTGTATTTTCACCTTCCTGCTAGTCCATGTTTTCACACACTGAGTTATTATTGTTTAATTTCAGACCCTCTTGGAAAAAAAAGAGGCCTGCTTTGAATCCCTTCTGTCATTTTGCAGGAATGTTATACTGATAACAACAGCAGATTGCCAGATGTGCTTTTAACTTCTCTGCTTTGGAAATAAGGTTGATATTAATCCCATCTTTTTAAGTAAGCTACTGAAGTGTTTACCTGCCTGGAGTCATCTTCTTTAGTTTTGGATTCTAAATTCTTTTTTCTTTTTCCTTAAATTTCCCTTCTATATGCTTTTCATTTCAAGTTGCTTGGATGACTCATTACTAGTCTCAGGTAGGGAATGCATTTTCTGTACTAGACACTGAATAACAACTTTAGATGGTTTCTTTTCCACAGATTATTTTTATGATTATTATTTTTAATCTTACCTGTGTCTTCTTTCATGATGTGCTGCTGCCTACTAGCAATAGATCTGACTTCAGTTTGCACTGAGCTGCTTTTCTGGCCATTTAAAGGACCATTAAACAGGGAGTAAATTATTTGTTGTTTTTTTCTCTCTTAAACTTCTGTTTGTTGGTTTTTCTCTTAAACTGCCAACATGGTGAGAAAGGGATTTTGTATAAAAGACAGCTGTATGCTAAATGTCCCTAAAGAAGTAAGAAAGAGTTTAGTCCCAAATAGATAAAGGTGAGAAATTTGCCTGTAGTTTTTTAATATTATATAGTAGAAAACCTCATTTAGAATAGGATAATTTGAGTAGTCTTCCATACTCCTCAAGGTTAGATTAATTTAGGAGAGGCCAGTTCCAACCCATTACAGAAAGATGATCCTTGTCCCAGGCATTCCTTGTTTTGCAGTCATGTAAATCATAATAGGCATTGACATTCTCTGTGGCTTTATCACAGGATGGTTTTATGGTACTGCAGGTGCAAGAATGTACTTTAGAACTCCCAGAGTATTGTGGGAATAGAAACACATAAACCACAAAGTTCAGAGCAGATTTTGCACAAGAGTGATCCCTTCCCATCATTGGTAGGTCTCTGGGCTTGTCTGCCTTTAGCATTCTTCATTGAGAGACAGCTGCTCCTGAATGATTTTGGCTACAGGCTCCCTGGTAGGTTTCATGTCACCTAATTGTAAATGTGTAACAGTTAAGTGTTTGCATCTGAATTAGCTGTCTAAGAAGTTGGTGGCAGGAGAGAGGCATTCCTAGTGTGTTACTCCTTACCACACCTCAAAGGTTCCTGTGAGCCTGAGACAACAGGCACTGATTTCTTTCCTTGGACATACGGGAATCTAAGCTACGGATTCTGATTTTGGCATGGCAGGTGTGTTTAAGTTCAGGCATGTGCTTCCATGTCCTCTTTCAGGAGTGGCTTCAGCACAAGCAGAATAGAGTAGTCATCATCCTAAACAGGGGTATTGTCACAGGTGTTCAGGGATCCCTTTTGCAGTTTAAATTCCTACTCATCATAATTCAAATCTATTAATAGACAAATACTGGAGGGGGGAATAATATAAAAATGTAATTCTCTGTGGCTAAACACTATGTTTCACTCTGTTTTCTCAGCTAAATATGCATTCTGCTTGCCAAATACTGAGCTGTAGTAAGAAATATGTCTTTAATGTACAAGAACAGAATAGATTTATCTATTTATCTTTCTGACATTTGCAATTACCTAGTCTTTTCCTATGCTGAATATGTTGCATGCAGTGGCATTGTGCCAGTCATACACCAGTAACTGCAACAATATTTCAACTGTCTTCCCTGTATGAATTTTTTATGATAATGTAGAAGGATGTGTCAACAAGAGCTTGAAGCTTCAAAGTAGTCAGTCTCAGACTGGGCAAAACTGGACTTTGGCACTTAGGAAAAGGAGTTTAAGATTATGTTCAAAAGGCTGGAAAGAATGCAGAATAGTAATTAAACTGATTAAACAGCAGTCAAATTAAAATGCCTACAAAGCTGAATCAGAAACTGCAAATAGGAGAAATGAAACTTAAGGAAACTTCCCATCCATTTCTTTCTACTGGAATATACAAAATGCAGTTTCCTGGCTATTTGAAGTATAACTACATTTTAGCAATAAAATAGAGCCCACCAGATTAATGTGGGCTGCATATAATTTTGAAACCAAAATGAAGCATTCTTCAAAATCAGGGAAAATTGCATGTAACTCTTAGAATTTTCTTCCCCTGAGGCAAGAGCTAGAGGACAGCTGAAGTTATATTTTATATGTGGGTGGTTTTTTGTTATAATGAATATCAATTACTCCTACAGTAACTTGATCTGGTTTCCTCTGCTGTTTTGAGAAGACGTTACTTACATTGTAGATAAAGGCACAATTCTATGTCCAGCAGTGCGGCAGCAAAGGAACAATTCCTTACACCTGAGGGCTCTGCCTGCCATCTGTATAGCTCAGTGTGCCAGACTTGGACATCTGTCTTGGAGACATCCATCAGCAAAAACTCATATTCAGGACATCTTCACGTTTCCTCAAGTTTCCCCCCTTAGTTTTCATGAGCAATTATTCTGACCCATGCACTCAAAAATTATGTGCCACCTGCTTTGTTCACAGACTGGAATTTCCAAAATTACCATCCTAAGCTTAAAAGCCAGGGCTGCTGATGCTAGTGAAGTCAGGAGAATTGCAGTCAGTCCGAATGGAAACCACTGGGGAAGGGAAGATGAAGACAAGTTACAGAGGTAGTTCAGAAAATGAATCTCTACAACACACATTAAAAATCAGTAGACAAAGCTGCTGTTAAAACGCAGATGAGACATAGCCTTTATCACTCATTCTCACTGCTCTCAGCTTAGCTGCTAGACTTTGAAGAACTTCATAAAGTAAGTGAGTATTTATGACTGCTAAAGCATCAACTTCCTTCTGTCTTTAGGTTAGTACATGACGAGGACAAAAAACAGTATGGAAATAAGTAACAGTTTGCATTCCAGCTTTAACTGAGTTTGGCAAAGTAAGGTCAGAAGAGGAGAATTTCAAGTTGCTTTGGGTATTGTTCAGACTTTTTCAGTCAAGTTGCAGATGAAAGTCTAAAGAAAAATACAAGATTCAGTTGAGGCATCATTGCCATGACTGTAATTGCTTTAAAATCAGCCTGGTACTCTCAGAAAGAAATGTGAACAATTTCTCTTGACCTGTTTGCAAGATGGATTGACCCAGTATTTACTCAGCAGAATAATTTAATGTAATCATGATCCTCTGCTGGTTTCCAGCATTTGCTGAAGCCAAGAGTTGAAGAGAAAAAAAGGAAAGCAAGTAAATGTTGAATGTTGGCACTGATGTGTTAAGGACATTAAATTCTTATGTCAAATAATAGGTTTTGCATTTTTCTCTCCAAATTAGCTAAGATATCTTGTATTGGCTATGTATTTTATTTGTTCTTATAAATTGTACAAGTCTAGGAGCTTTCTAAGCTGTTTGGCACAGCCATGTTAGAGGCCCTGCATTAAGCTATTAAGTTTGCTGGCTTTCCGCAAAGAATAGACTCAGAGAAGTCAGAATTTCTGTGGGAAATTCATAAGGACAAAGTCTAGTGAAACCTCAGTTGAGAAATAGTTGCAGAGCATTAACTGTGAACCATCCAGTGTCTTCCCACATCCTCTTCATTATGTTCAACATCTCAGCAGCAGTCAAATAATCTCAAGCACTGAAGGTTTTCCTTCTAATCCAGCAGGCATCAGCTTCAGTGAAAATTAACCATGTCCTAGGTGGCTCTGCTGATTTCAGGTGAGCTGAAATGTGCTAAAAGCTAAATGTAGCTTAAATGCTTCATAAAATCAGAATCACAGTCAGTGGTTAGAAAATATTTCGGAGGCCAAGAAGATGAAAGCACTTTTAAAAGATTACTAAAATAATTTATGGTACTTATATTTGTGTTTTTAAGCAATGACATATGCAACTCTAGTTTTCAGTCCTTACATATTTCACTAAGATTAATGTTGCCAACATTATTTCCAGCAAGACATGACTTTTCCACCCTTAGAAACGTAGTACACATACAAGGGCCAACAGCTGCGTTTTATCTGCACCAGACAGCAATGCTGCATGTGGTGCACAGAGAATTTAGTCCACTGAGCTCAGGTGCTCTGAGCAGAGCAAGAAGAGATGGATACACCAAGAAGAGTAAAGGTTTTTTTCCCTATGTGTCTCCTTAGACTTTGTTTTGGGGGTGGAAGACAGCTCAAGCAAAGTTTGCTTTGATGTTCACTAGGTCTGCTAGCACAGGGTTGCATGATACCATGCCATTTCCATTGCAGAAGAGCTGTGTTATGGGCATACAGTCCTAATCACTTTGTGCAGAATGAGTTATAATATTTTTTCATTTTTTAATTACATTGATTTGATGAACTACACTTTGATGGCCCTCTATTTTTAAAAGATGCCATTGATACAGACTGGTATTGCAGATAAATTAAGTACCACTTCTGGTTACTTTGGCTTATTGCCAAGCATCATGATGTGAAAGAGAAAATCTCTGATTTTAAACCTTAGCAAAGAACAATTTTTCTTCTCCTCTCTTTTAAATCTGTGCTACTATAATTATGAAAAGCATCTCATTTTTAGCATTACCTATGGGCAGAACTTATAAGCTGCCATTTCTTTTCCTGTACAGCTGTCTGGTTCAGTAAATACATCTTTGGGGACTTATTTGCATTAGTTACCAAGAGATGATGTGCAGCAGTGAATGGTGGTTTGTGCTTTATAATGGGGTTTCTCAGCCCTCACTTTCTAACATGATTATGAGCTCTTTTGTCATTAAGGGAGGAGCACAGATTCAGCACTGTTCAGGAGACCTGAAGGTTAAGACTGAGTAGGCAGGAGGGAAATCATCTGGCATTCCCCATGATATCTTCAAGCAAACCAGATGCTAGACTTATAGCTAAGGTCCAGCAAGTTTTCCCTTTTTGAGGCCTGACAACTGCATTTTGAAGTTTGATTACAGTTTACTTCAGGAGCTTATGAGAGAGTGAAGTGCACTGTATTAATATTTGTAGTTACTGAAGTAGAACAAGAAAGCCGAAGGGGTCTGCATTTAGATTGTTTCAAACTCTTCAGTGTGGCTGCATTATTTGAAAAATAAGATCAATAAAAACCCAGGAGATGAGGGATTTTGGTTCTAGTGGGAAAAGAAAGAAGACATGCTAACCCTTCATTGAGCAGAGGAGCTTTGTCCTGGAGACTAATGTGCTGGCAGACACTTCCTTGTGTGTAGGTGGTAGTGGAGAAGAGGGAAGAGAGGCATGTTGTTTCTGAGCCAGTCTAAGGACTTGTCTCAAAGAGTTCAGAGGAACATTTTTGAATAGACTAGAAAATATGCTGAGAACACATCCCATTGCTTTTTGAAACCACATTCTGCTCATTTCTTTAGATAATGTGCACAGGTGTGATTTCAGGTTTCTTAGCTTCCAGTAATATACACTAAGGCATTTTATTATAAGCCCATAGCATAAAGTGCTTCTTGTGGCTGGTCTACAAAACAACGTGGCAGTGTGAATTTACACTAACAAACTTATTAGCTTCCAGTTGAGGCTCTCTTACAGTGCACTTTGCATACTTTTGTGCTGGGGCAGGAAGGACTGTGCAGTAACTGCGTTGCTTGCTGTGTACTGATTTCCCAAGTAAAACCAAAATAAATCACATCTTCTCTGAAAAACATATTTTTCAGGTTGATGTACATTTTGTTGTAAGTTATTCAGGGTTTCCTTTGGTGCAAGGCAAATTAATGTGGGCTAAAGGCATTGTCTTGCAAATTTTTGACTTAATGGAAATAATACTAGAGCCTGATAAAAAGAGAATTTATCAGTGAATATAAATGATGTATCTCATTGGCTAACACACGTTCCTGGTATCTTTCATTGTGTTTTGGAGTGAAGGAAAGCAAAGAGAAGGGAAATGATACTGAATTGTAAGTATCATTTAACAATATAATTTGAAGTGGCTTTAGTAAACAAAAATGCCTGTGGTCCAAGTTAAAGAGACAGGTTTAAAAAAAATCTCAGGTATATGCATGATTTTTTATTTTTTATTTCAGTGCTGTTCTCTCTAAAATTGTCCAAAACTGTATTTGGAAAGAAAAACCATGCAGTCCTTTGGGATCAGTTTATCTATGGTTGGTTTTGCTTATCTTTACAGCAGTCAGTTAGTGTTCTCTCTGTTCTTATCCTTTTACTGCCCCCTGCCCCCCAATCATTTATCAGATATAGCTGTCAAAAATACTTCTTGCCTACAACCAGTTTGATTTTGAAGTCATACTCCAAATGTGAAAAGGACAGTCTATTTACTACCAGCTAGGACTGTTCTGTGGCTTATCAAAAATAAGGGTTATTGTGAAGTAATAGTAGTGGGCTAGATGATTGATATCACTAATTGGAGCCTGTGCTTTTAGGCTAGATAGACATAGCAAAGACTAAATGGACATGAAAGCTGAATTCATGTTTTACCCTTACAAATGAGCTATCTCAGCTGGGCTTGGAGCATGTGGTTTAATCAGTGAGGAGCAGCCTCTGCTTATACTCTCAATGTTGTTCCTATTTGTCATTAAATGGAGGTCATCAGTCTCTGTGACTCTCCCTTTGACCTTAATATTAAATGTGCTGTAAGGAAAACAAAAGCACTGATTAGTGAGGCCTGGAGATGTTTTCCAGGGCTACAGGTGCCTTTCTTGACTGGAGACTGAGTATAGAAATAAATCTCTGTAAAATCAAAAGCTTCTATTTATCTTGAAAGATGGGGGAGTATTGTGGAAAATTGAAGGTGGAAGAAAACTGACAGATCTGAGACATAAACACATTGTCATTTTGTCCATCATAGTTGGTTTCTTTCTTCACCAAAGCTCACATTTTAGAGATAACAAACTTCTTTTTTCCCTGTCAGACAATGTAGAAATAGATATTTGCTTCTTAAGTTATAATGCAGTGCTGAGTCTTTAGTATCATGCTTGTCATCCTGTATTAGCTTGCAGAGAACTGGGGTTTCTGTCAATTATATGTTCATGGTTCTAGCAAGCCCCCTCCTTCAAGTAACATCCAGTTATGTATCTTCTCTGTCCTGAACATATCTATATGCTTTGCCTCTCCTCCATCAAAATGCAGTCACTAAGATCTGATCAGAAAATGTCATTTAGATGAACCTTTTATCACTTCTTCACTGGGAAACCAGCTATGAACCAGATGATGGTGTCCTGTGAGGTATCATGAGGGGGTTTTGTTATTTTTGAGAATCTGTAAGGAAGAAATACTGTTGATTGCATCATGATGAGAAGTAATTCTCCTCTTTAGATTTAGCTATGAAAGTCATAAGCCAGCGTTAAACAGCTTCTTTGTATGTGTCAATATGATACCATGTGCCAAGTGTTTTCCTTGAACTGGTATAGCCAACTGCCTCCATCAGGAATGCAGGCAGGGGCTCAAATCAATTTAATTCTCTATACTGTGATGGTATTATGCACTAGACTTTGAGACAATTTAGAGGTAACCTGCAGTGATGGCTAGATATTGTGTGAGCTTTTTATCCTACTGACTTTTGCAAAGCTCTTGTGGAAACATCCTGCTCTATTCTGTTCACAAACTCTTTCCTGATGTGCCTGGAAGTGTGATGACTTCCTGATTATTTGGGCTAAAAAAATGTGTATTTTGTTGTATTAGATAGCTACCCATGCAAATAGGTTAGTTACGTTTTTAAACTAACAAATACATACATTTAACGTTGTAACATGAGACACACAAAATGAATAGTTCTGATGCTTTGCATTTGGGCATAATACAGCTGGGAATAACATTCCTTCCTGTTTTGCAGTGCATAAAAGAGTATGTTTCTTGGTATATATATAAAACACATTTTATTACACTATAACTTCAGAGGGATAGACAAAGGAGAACCCTTATAACTGTAAGAATTAGATTTAGAAGAAAAAGAGCTTTAGGAATGAAACTAAAAGAATATGGCTTAGATAACATTATAATGTTCTTTGTAGAAAGCTCTGAACAGATGAGACTGGAACATACTGAATAACTCAGTATGTGATTATAGCCCTTGGCGAATTGTCTGAAAGTATACTTTGAATTGCCTATAGATTTATTTGCTAATCACAGTAGTTTAAGCAGTTTACAAGATCTAGCACATTGCAAACCTCCATCTACCATCAGATTTTATTTCTTGCTCAGGTCGTTCTGCCTTATGTGACTTGAATAACAATTTTCATACAACCTCTAGGTTTCTCATGGAAAATGCATGTTCACCATAAATCCATAAGCAAGAATACGAGTTGATTGAAGAATTAGCATGGCTTTCACTTTCGTGTATGTTCATAGAATCATAGAATAGTTAGGGTTGGAAAGGGCCTTAAGATCATACAGTTCCAACCCCCCTGCCATAAGCAGGGACACCTCACACTAAACCATGTTACCCAGGGCTTCATCCAACCTGGCCTTGAACACTGCCAGCAATGGAGCACTCACAACCTCCCTGGGCAACCCATTCCAGTGCCTCACCACCCTAACAGGAAAGAATTTCTTCCTTATATCCAATCTAAACCTCTCCTGTTTAAATTTGAACCCATTACCCCTTGTCCTGTCACTACAGTCCCTAATGAAGAGCCCCTCCCCAGCATTCCTATAGGCCCCCTTCAGCTACTGGAATGCTGCTATGAGGTCTCCATGCAGCCTTTTCTTCCCCAGGCTGAACAGCCCCAACTTTCCCAGCCTGTCTTCGTATGGGAGATGCTTCAATCCCCCAGTCATCCTCGTGGCCCTCCTCTGGACTTGTTCCAACAGCTCCATGTCCTTTTTATGTTGAGGACACCAAAACTGTACACAATACTCCAAGTGAGGTCTCATGAGAGCAGAGTAGAGGGGCAGGATCAACTCCAACCTGTTGGTCACACTCCTGTTCATCACTGTCATCACTGTAATCTAAAAGCTGGTGAGGAAGTGGCACTGGAGCAACTTTGTGTCTTCAGGTGGATAGAAACCTGACAGTTCAAAGGGCTTGTAGCCACTTAGTTCCTTGTGAAGAGACAATCTCTGGGTTTGCTTATACTGAACAGAAGCAGGTTTAATATTCAGAATCATCCAATTAGACCAATGCTAGCCTGCCCATACAGCTTTTGGCACCACTTTACGTTGGTTTAAACCTGGCAGATAATCCACAAAACACTGCTTTCTTGGTGAACAAGTTCAGTTTGCTGGTTTACTGGGGTGAGAAGAAGCAGAAAATAAAAATAATTAAATAAATTACCTTATCATAAATGCATTGTTTTGCAAGGACAGCTACTGGGAACAGTCATGGCACTGGGAGATCTCTTCTAGGTGAAGGTGCTGTAATTCAAGCTGAGGAGTACCAATGCTGTATGAGGTACATGGGGCTTGAAAGATGATGCTGGGCTGCACCAGCCTTCACAGATCACAACAGTCAACAAATCATGCCTTCACCTTCAGTGACTAAAAATTCCTGTTAGAAAAGCTATTCAAAAACACAACAGGAGCCCACCAACACCATGCCATAAAATGGATGCCTTAGCAACTGATCTGTGGCAGTTGTCACTTTTGATTACATTGCAAGGGTTGCCAGCAGCCAGCTAATAATGGGATCACAGCCCTGCCAGTTTCCTCGTATCTCCATATCCTCATTATGTATTTATCCTGTGTTGTGTGTGATTACAGAGTAACTGAGCAGCCAGAATTGTTATGCTTATTCCAGAATCGAATCTTTTTCAGTTTATTATGTGAGAATATATACCTTAGATATGAAAATTGATCTGTTCTGTAAGATAGGAGGTATTTTTGGCTGTGTTGTTCTGGCCTTCTGCAAAGATCTGAAACTTTGCCAGAATTTATACCAGGAACAGACTTGTTCCAATAATTAAAGTTGAGATAAGATAACATTTTGTACTTGCAGATGGCACAGAGGAACAATAGGGGCTGATCTTGTACCAAAGAAATTAAAATCAAATGTCAGTTAAATTAGTTAACTTACATAGCCTGAGCCAATGTGTGATGCTTCAGCGCAGCTTAAGGCCTTGAGTTACAAGATAAAAGCAGACCCAGTGATCACATCACAGCAGCCAGTTCGTCTGCAGCTCTCTGCTCCCAGCAGCAGGGAGGATATGGCATCGTTCTTTGTACTGAATCGCTCTGTTTTCTGTGGTGCATATTCACCAGTATTTAAAATTATTTTGATTAGATTTACAGCCAGAGGTGCTCATTAAAATAGCAGATAGTTATATACATTTTCCTCCTCTCTCCTGCTCTGCTCTCTGAAGTTCACTGTGACTTACTTTAGCTACAGTGTTGAAGGTGTGTGTGAAATACAGATTGGATACTATGTAGGTCCACAAAGTAATGTCTTTTGCTTTCTGGAAACCAAGAGACAAGAGATCTGTTAAGGGCCAGCTAATGACAAAGTTAACTGAAGTGACATCTTGGAAGTATGGATGTGTTGCTCTTCATAGCAGGATACAAACAATAACAGATCCAGGGAGTGAATTACTGCTTGACTCTTGGTTAATACCAAGTGTGTTTCTGGGAGTAGGCTCCATCTTCAGTTGTGTTTGTGAACCTTCCTGTGTGGCACCATGCTATTTTCACATTATTCTCCATGTGTAGTCAATATGGGGGCTTTATTTTGTGTGAAAATGGCACTTGTTGCCTTGACCATAACCAAAATATTTTCCCCAATTTTTAATGTCCTAGAAGTTTCTAGTTTTTAATAAATCTTAACTTCAAGTCAGTTTTGAGTAGGCTAAAGTCTGGCTCCTGAGGCTTGTATGCTGTCTCAAGTACTACAGTTCTACATGTATCATTTAAGTTTTCTTTAATTTCCCTGATCTGAGCTCTCACTCAGCTCCCCCAGTTCCCAGAGGAATTGGTTTTATCATTTTTCCAACCCTTCATTTTCACACATCTAAAGCATCATTTTTCTCTTCTAAAAACCAACATCTGTCTATGTTCATACTGAGCAAAATGAAATAATAAGGGCAAAGGCATACCAATTAGATCACTGAAGAAATCACAGTTGGTTGCCATTTCCAGGAACATGTAGTACTTCTGCAAGACAATACTATTATTACCTTACATTTGGAAGTACTGCAAACTCTTTCAACAACTTTCATGGATGTTTGCCTCAGAACTGAATTACTTCAGTTTAATTTAAATGTAAATGAAAGGTACATAGTGTTTAAATGTTTAACAGACACACAGAGGATTTTGTACAGGGAAATCATTCACTTACTATGTTCTGTAGTGGTTATTATTAATTTATTTCCACATCTAAATTCCTTAATCAGATTCAGATGGTATTCTGCAGATTCCCTGTCTTCCCCCTCCTTTTAGATGGCCTTTAGGAAGACTTCCCAAGAGCTGTGCCAGCTTGGCATCTGCAAGATGCTGCTGATCTCCTAAGTCCTGGCTGGAAAATAGCTTCCATCATAGCAAAGTGTAACTAATGCCTTTTAATGCTTTCTTTGCAATGAATAGCAAAAATGTAAGCTAATGGCAGGGCATTGTTTCCGGCATACTGTCTCCTCAGGAGTTCCTGGCCTCTTTTTTTCTGGAATAAACTGCATATTTGAAAAGAAGGACAACAGGGAGCCTCTTAACTTAAAGCTTGCGGAGGTTTTAGAGGGACTGGTCTCAGCTCTTGAAAATTACTGATACAGTTTTAAAGCTAAGAATAAAAAGGTTTGTCTGTATCTTCAAAGCCTCTAGTAAGTTATACAGCCATTTATTCATAGGTGTTAACTGTACTTGTAAAATCTTCATTGCTGGTAATCTACATATTGTTCTGCACATGCCATGTAGTGTCATTATGGTTTTTTTATGTACTTCATGTCTGTGTAGTCTCCGGGCTGTCTTTTTGTAATTAGAAAATCTTATTTTTTAAGAAAAAAGCAAGATAGGATCAAGTCAGTGCTTCTGTTACACATACCTGTGGTGCAGTCATGCTGTTCTCCCCTGCCTGGGCCTGAGGACATGCAGGTGGATAAGTAATAACAGTACAGCTATTTTAATCTCCTTTAGCAATGACAATGATTTGAACAAGTTCAACTTTCTGATCTGATTTTGTTTTCTACAAAATAGCTACAAAGTTGGGATCACAAAAAAACCTAATCATCTTGGCTGTCTGCATTGTGTCAGAATCTTGTTCAGGTTCTTGTTACAGTCTCTTTATTTAATTCATCTGCCCCCAAAAAAGCCCATTCCATTTTTCATTACCTCCAGCCTTTGCCAGTCTGTAGTATTCCTTATTCCTTATATCTGCTCAAATTAAGAATTGTGGAAATTGCTTTTAGTGCCATAACATTATATATAAATTTATCTTGAATCCTGCTGAATTTCTCATTCTTTTTTGGTACTGTGACTTGCACGGGGATCCTTAGCCTGAGAACATGTGAATAGTACAGACAGATCATTCTTCATACAGCTCAAGAGCTCTGAATTTAATCGTGTACATGGCGAGTTTGTCAGATTAACAGATTCTTCAAATTTTTTTTGGCTGCTGCTGGTAGCAAGTAAACAGAGACAGAAAATATACCCATCTAAGTAGGAACTGCCTTCAACCTTAGACAGGGTGTTGTAACTACAGAACTGATAGTGACAGCTGCAGTGAAAGATGTAAACCAATCATTTTCTTATATACCAAATTTCTTGGGGGGACACTGCGTGATCACTTCCTAACCTCTCAAAGCTTAATTTTCTTTCTAATCTAAAGTGAAACCTGTCCCTACTGGTTTGCAGTGCACTAAATACCAACAACTTTATATGTATATATGTCCTGCCTAATTCATGCAAAGAGGAGATGAATTCATATTAACAGGGACTGGTTGCTAACTAACACTTTCATTCTGGATACTGTGCTGAACATAGAATATAATATACCATAGCGCACAATATGATAGCAAAAGCTCCCCAAGTAAATGTACCCTCATACACTATATTTTATCAAAAAATAATTATTGGATTTGCAAAGCAACTGTGTGACAAGTCATTTCAAGCCTTTACTTACTATAAAGAAGCTACATAAATAATTACTGATTCACTGACAGCAATTAAGTTGGCCTAAGAACCCAGGATTAATAACACACTCTGCTCATTCTCTGGAATAACTTACATGCCATTTCTAAACATTGTATGTCTTTGTCTTGGATTATGATGTCAGCTCATCCTGGCCAAAGTTGCTATGAAAATGTAGCTAAAATGGAGATTTTCATCTTGTTAAATCTCTTTCCCTTAATGTTTGTTTTTGCAATAGTTGGGATTCTAGTGAGTCAAACTTAACTTATTAGTTTAATCTCAGAAATTAATTTCTGTAGGTTTTGCTTATAGAGTTCAATGGACAATAAAAACCATTTTGACTTGAATACGATTTCCTTTTGCAAGGTTGCAAAGAGAATACTGAAACCAATTTTGACTATTGCTCTTTCAGAGACTGAAATTCAAAACCAAGAGCATACAAAATAAGCACTGCACCAAAATCTCTGATAAAGGGAAGCTTGTTGCTACATAGCTATAGCTGTCTGCAACCTGGTAAAGACGTAATACATTAAAGGCTTAAATGAGGAATACCTGTTATGTTAGGAATGCCCCTTCCCTCCAAATATTATTGTGAATTGCATTTTACAGAAGGGAATAAGGAAACATTTTTGGAAGCTTCTAGCTGATTCAGGAATTTGAGTCACATAATTAAGTGACATGGGGCCAAACCCAAGTAGCTGTATCTTCAAAAACATCTTTTGAAAGTAGTTGCATCATAGTTGCTATTTGCACATTTTGCTGGGTATTCATTTGCATTGACAAGTTAAGCATATTTTAATGTCCTTGCCCATGTCACTTGAACTTTAAGACCTGTTCACTGCCTTTTACTACTTGGATTTCCATCTGCCAAGTTGCTCATGAAAGCAGGATTTAGTTGCTCAAGTCCATTAGACTTCGCGATGCTTAGTGCAATGGCATGAAAAAAACTGAAGCTGGCTGCCTAAAGATGAGACTGGATACTCAGCAGTGTATTAGAAAATACAGAGGTTAGGCTTGAATTCAGTTTAAGCAGAAATCACAAAAGTGCCCATGCTGTTTACCTAATAGGGTCTAATTGGTACATGGAGGCACTGATCAAATGGCTTCTGTAAATGAAGAGAGATTCTCTGTATATTGTGCTGAAATGTGTGTGTAATTGCAAGAAAGTACCTGCAGAAGAAATAACCAGGTCAAAAAGGTAATGCTGTGCCTTGTGCTGTGTGAGAGCTCTTGAGACTGCCCAGTGCCACCACCTGCTTACACCACCCATTCATGTCCCATGCAAAAGATATGAATACACTAGCTCTCCTTGCTTGTTCTATGTACAACATTGAGCAGCTTGCATTACTTGAGAGCAGATCACACTGTATGCTACACGTTGTGCCTCAACACTAACTGTCCTGCTTTTAGCAGCTGGAAGAATCAACACCAGCAAGTACTCCAACTCATTCTGTTGATAATATGTCTTGGTTGCTTATGCCTGCTGGGGAGAAGGGTCTTAAGCCAGAATGTCAGGAAGTGTGGGAGCTGCTTGCTCTCTGTCCCAGTAATAAATAGATTTTAAATTGTTCTATTAACATTTGGCTGTTTGCAGAGTTCTACTTTTATTCTAAAAGAGTTTTTGCGGGATTGAGAGGGGCCTTCACTTGACTTTTTAACTTTAGGTTGCACACAGTCCCCCTTTTGTTTAGAATAGAAATGAAAAGCAGGGACCTGTTGAATGAGTTGGAGAAACTCCACTGCTACTCTTAATATTCTGCTTCTCAAGGGCTGCTCAGGCTTTTGGCAGGGGCTTAGAAGAAAGAGAATAACCAAGATGTATTCTATTTGTGACTTCAAACCAACTGACTAGTTGAGGATGTAGGTCACAGTCACCTATGAAAATTTCAGAATCACGCTCTTGATTTGAAGCTGAAGAAGGTTTGATCAGTTTTAGAAGCTAGAGGATTGTTCAGTGATTGCATAGAGCTTATTCTAGCCTTTCTCTAAGTTTGACTCTTAGGATAATGGTTAGGTCTTTCTCTGTGATTGAATCAGATTTTCAAACATTGACAATAATCCTGAAGTTTTATGTAAATTGAAATCTAGCTTGGATAGGTAAATAGATGCCTTCCTTGACAAGGTCTGTCAGCAATGTTCCCTTTTAATAAAACATCTGAAATTTAGCTGCTCTGGCACTATCAAAAATTTAACTGAATCCCACCCATTACATGAAACCTGTATTAGGAGATTAAGGAACTGAATTAATCTGAATGTGTTAGTGCCATTACTTTATCCTTTCTAAGACTTTTGATACTATGATATATGGCACCATAACCTTCAGAAATGCCAGCATTCTCAGAGAGGAAATCCTTGAGAGTGGTCAGGAAGGGAAAGTCAAATCATTAGCTGTCATTTGTGACTATAGAGGAATCTTTTACAAGTACCTATTACCTTTGGGTTTTCCTTAAAAGAAACAACCCCTAAAACAGAAAGTCCCACCATCTGTTGCTTTCAAGGTTCTTTCACATCTAAATTGTGTGTATTTGGAAATGTGCACATCCACTTCAGTGTTCCTGGCTGTGGCAAGGTTAGCTGTGCAGATGAGGAGGTACCTGGTGCTTGCTTAGCTGGACTGCTCACACAGAGGTAGGGTAGCGTGGAGTGAAGGGCTTCTTCACAGAAAGGAGCAAACCTGCCTTTCCTGAGACCTGGGCTCATGTACCAACTCTACAGCTATTTGTGTGACCCTGAGTAAGGTGGATTTTCTAAGTTCTTCACCTATTGGACAAGTCTGCATTTTACAAGACTCATAAACTTGACTCAAATATGAAAGCTAGTATAAAGGTTTTGGTTTTTCTTCTCTTTCCTACCTGACCTGTATTGGTGATTTTAGGGGAAATTAAGGGACCTATTAAACTGTGGATGAACAATATTAGTTCTAGATGTGCGTTCTTAATGTTCTTTCATAATTTTGATATTATTATTACAGTTCTTTTTATTACTGTATTATGATAGCACTGCAAGGCACTAAGCAGAAATCGGGGCTAGGAGTACTCTGTACACCTAGTGTATACACAGAGTAAACATTTGATGCTCTAGCAAAAAATGAACACTTGCATTTTAAAACTAGGTGCTAGAGAGGGGTAACATCAATAAATGTGAGCGAATGGCAATGGAGGAACAGTGAGACTTCACTAAAGGTGGCAGTTTGGTTCAATTCCTATGCTTTTAAAAATCAATTTTGTACATTAGTATTTTGTGAGCTGAAATGTGATGCGTGGGTGAAATACCCTCACTGGGAGCACAGACTTGTTAATTGTGAAAGGGCAGAAGGGGTGTTATTTTCTGTAAGGCATTTATCTCAGTTTAGATTTTGTAACAACATTAGGTACCCACTTTTCCAAGAGCTGGTTTTACAGTTCTTGGCTCTAAGGTCCTTTGGAAGTTTTTTGCTTCAAAATGTCCTGGACTGGGCAAGGTTTCAGTGTATTTGTTTTGTAACATATTGCTTGGATAATGTGACCAAGGTGGTTGGTTGGGGCTTTTTTGCCCAGTTTGCCCTGGAAATAAAAGAGACTGTTTGACAAGTTCTAATTAGAGAAACACTGATCTATGAAGGAATTCTTGTACTAAGACACTATGAGGTGGGGAGGGCTATATTGTGATGTTATTATTAGCAAGAGACACTGAGCCATGAATTTACACTTCACTACCCTGTTTTGCAAGACAGCGAAAAGCACCTTCCGAAAATGATCTTGGGGAGATACAGCCCAGTCAGTGATGTTCCTAGTGCAGACACTGATACAGTAATTGTTTCATCATGCTCTGAAATGACCTGAGAGACAGGAAAGTATTATTGTTTATGTTAGAGAAGTTTCCTGTTTATATAATCCAGCACAGCTCAGTGGTAGAGAAAAATGATTGTTCTTTAAAACTCATGAGAGTAGAACATTTTTTACTTAAGAATATGCTATCAGTAGCATCATCTTCAGTAGCCTTTGAACTGTTTGCATTCATTCAGGATGAAACCAGCCCAAATTGCCCTTCTGATCTATGAGGGTATCTACCACCATATGTTTGATCACTGTGATGTCTGTGTGTACTTTCTTGTTTGAGATAAGGCACTCTAAGTTATTTTGATTTTGAAAAGGAAATAAAGGCTTTTACATCTGAATTCAAGCAAATATGGAATGGTACAGAAAATTCTCTTTATGCCAGACTGATTTACCTTTACAGTTCACTTTGTTCCACTCTAGTGACACTAGAGACTCTAGTGTGTAGTGACAACAGAGGGACAGAAGTGACCTTCTTAATATGATTTCCTGTCCTGCCTTTAAGCCTTACCCTTCATATTTCTATTGGAAGCATTCATTTAAATAGTTCTCAGGACGGGTTCATCAAAGTGGGGTAAATGATTTAAGGCTGATGGACTGCTGTGTAACTCATGGTGGGGTTTTGTTTTTTCCAAGGTTAAGGCCTTGTTCCTGAAGTATAGTTTTCTTCATGATAAAATGCAATGTGAGGAAGAGGTTGTACTTCAGAGGATATATAGCTTCCTGCAAAATGTTAGTTTTTCACCTCAGTATTTCTAGACTGCCTGCTAATGTCCCTCATGTATTCATTAGTAAGAGTGGATGGATCGGCATGGCACAAAACCAGAATAAGATTTACACCAGGAGATGTGAAAAGACAATACTGAGGTAGAGAAAGGAATTCTTTTCATGTATGGAATAAAAATATTCTGAAGCATCTGTGCTTGCTTTCTGCAAGTGTTTTTCTTCCTCCTCTTAACATTTCCATTTGGAAATTGCATTTCTGCATAAAGGCCTTGTAATTTTTCCCTCTTTGAAGTGAAATGGCATATACTCTAAATGGATGTCTTAAACAGTAATGGCTTGATCTGGACTCCTTGCTGGTGGCTGGCAAACCACAAATCTATACTGAGCTGAGCAATGGGAAAAAAAGATAATCGCATCATTTACTTGAATTGAGCAGCAAACTTTGATGGAAGGGGGTCTGTTTGTATGTTCGTTTCCCAAGAACATTTGAGTGTTTGACCTGAATACAAAAAGTAGTTCTGGAAGCATGGGGGTAGCTTACTCCAATGTTGGAATTCTTACCAGAAGCAGAGTTTGATACACATCTTTCTAGTTAGTTTCACATTCTATGAAATAAGAAAACACACCAAGTAAGTGACGGTTTCTATTTGGTTGTTCATTCTCCTAAGACTCATTTATTTGAAAAATCAAACATGCCCAAGTACTGGCAGCATTTGTAGGCATCCTGGCATTTCTAATCTGGATTTGCAGTTTGCAGCAAGACTGTAGCTAAGAAGAAGTCAGATACTAGGGCCAAAACACCTTAGATTTTCAAATCTACAGGATTATATGTATGTATGCATGCATATTGAGATATACTCATGGGCATACAGAGATCCCTAAAGAGCAGACTTGCATCTGACTTACAGTTTGACTTATGGGTAGGAAACAGGAGTTCAGCTGAAACAGACAACTGAGGTTATATTAACTTAATAAAAAATGTGGGGTGTAACTCAAAATCCAACATCTTTAACAGAAGTCAAGTGATTTTCTCATTTGTCTGGCCAGCTTCTCTGAAGCTCATTACTCTTTCTTGATTAAATCTTTTCTAATGATTTTTGCCTGGATGAGAAGTGGAGAAAGGGTAGTCACAAATCACTCCTAGACAGACTCTGACAGCAATATGTACGGCTCATTTATGTTCGGCTGAATGCAAGTCTTTAAGTCTTCTTAACTCTAAGGAAAGGGGGTATCATCAGGAGCAAATAGTCTAATCATGTGAATTCTAAGAAGGGAGATTTCTACCATGTTATAGCTGGCAGTAATAAGAAAATTGGAAAAAATGTTGCAAGTTTATCAGGAATAAATAAAATAGCGAAAAAGGGAACCAGTCTTAGAATACTAACCATTTCCGTTATCATAGTCCATTGATCTCATAGAATTTATTCATCAGAAGGAGAACAAATAAGCAACTTCTGCATCTTTGGTGTATTTCTGTAACTGGGCTCTATGAACAGTTTGGTCTATGAGTTGGACCACTTGAGAATGTGTAACAAGGACCTTTTGGGCTGACTAGAGTGGCGTACATAAAGAACTATTCTATTCAAGACCAACAGCTACACAAGCTTTTTGATGCAATCAGTTATTTCAGTGAAAGATACAGGTAAATCCTCATTTTATCCAATGGATACTGTTCTTACTTCAGCAATAGTTGGGAGAGTGGGAAGGGCTACACCTTCCTTAACTCCTCTAGTAAACCTGTGCTTACATAGAATGAAATGTGCTAGGTGCAGAATAGCAGCTTCCGTCAGTTTGCCCTTCTAGATAGATGGAAGGCAAAAATATTATTTCTCCCATCAACCACCTGTTACTTTTCTGTTTTATCTACTTCTCCTTATAAGACTGATGGTAAATGTCATGTTTCCTGACAGAGAACTGGGCTTGCTCTGAGCAAAATAACAGACATGCTTTTCTCACACTTATATAAAATAACATTTCTTATTCTGTTTGCTTTGTTGCTAGCTCTTATCTGTAATTTGGATCATAAACCAGGACTGTCTTTTTCCAGGAGCACTGAATGCTGTAATGGCTGGTAAATTGTGAGGATTATTTTTCTTCTTTTTTTTTCCTCCTTTTGTTCCGAATTTTTTGATGTTTTAAAATAGATTTGGGAACTATTCATATTCTGTAGCAAAAGCAGAAATAGAAGTCTTTTATCCTCTTCATTTCTGACTGCTGTGTCTGGTTGTTTTAACGTGTTGTCATGCCCTTTATTGAAAATTAGGGAGGGCTCTTTTCAGTGCTACTGGTGTAAGTCAAGGCCTGATCTGAAGCTTACTGGTGTTAGTACCAACGATTTCTGTCATCTTCTGCTGGTTCTGAATACTGCTGGGAATGTAACTGTACAATGAGGGATTTGTGTACTTCACCTGAGTCACAGAAGTGAAAGGCAGGGCCTGTGAGAATGAAGAACTGCCCACTGTAGATCAGGTTTGAGAACATCTAGGGGTCCAGAAGGTGCCCAAATCCATGGGAATTGGCAGATGAAGTGACCAAACCATTAGCTGTCATATCTGAGAAGTTGTGGCAGTCTGGTGAAGTTCCCACTGACTGACATAATCCCCATTTTTAACAAGGGAAAGAAGGAAGACCTGGGGAACTACAAGCCGGTCAGTATCACCTCTGTGCCCTACTAGGTCATGGAGCAGGTCCTCCTGGAAACTATGCTAAGGCATGTGGGAAGTAAGGTTATTGGGGTAGTTTTAGGGTGATTTAGGGCCAGGTGGTTTAACTTCAGTCATGGACATTCACGGGTTGTAAATTCCCTTGTAATTCCTGAATTAAAAGCTTGATAGCATATTTTCAGTCCTGTTAGGAGAGAAATGACGCTGGCATATTTTAATTGTTTTCATAGTTGCCTTTTAATTGCACAAATTAAAACATTACATGGAGTCAGTCGTGATGTTTTGAAAAGCGATTTCTAGGTAGAAGGTTTATTTCAGTGCTTTACTGTGTTTTAGTAAGTTATTATTCACCCTCACAATGTCTTTCTTTCTAACAATATCATTAACATGCTGGATGAAGTCTTTCTGCTATTGTTCTGAATTCCTGTCACCTTTTCCATCTCTTGTGGCAGCATGAACATCCCTTTAGACTATCTACTCTTTTGGAAAATAACCCTGTTAAGTGTACATACAGCCACCAGTACCATGGGTTTCTGGTTTGGATTCTGGCCTCTAGACTTCATATAAATATTTGTGATTAATAAAAATGGGTTATAGAGCCACTTCTAGAAACTCTTCTTACTAATCCTAGTGCCAGCACAAGGACCAGCAGGTAAATTCAGGAGAGCTGTATCATGCAAGAAAGCTTTTACTGTTACTGTTCAGAGTTTCCACATCCATCCTACTTACCAGCAAGGAGACCAGCTATTACTTTGTATTTGTGTAGCCTTGTTTCTTGCTAGGCCCTAAACACTACTGTCATTATCAGTATTATTTGCATTTATAATAATAATAATGAATATCTAGTAAGCACTGTAAATACTGCACACGAAACTGCTCAAGAGAATAGTTTTCACAGATTAGAGCACAGTTTACTGTTCTGTCATTAAGGCTCCTGATACCTCCTCAGTTGCTAAAGAGAAGTGAATTTTTGTCTGAGATGTGGGTTTAGTACATTCATCGTCTGGTAGATCCATCAAGAGATTCCTCTCATTCTTACGATCATGGTACCTCAGCTCCTAGAACAACAAAACATAATTCCTTATTGACTGAGGCTCAGGAGGGGTAATGTGAGACCAGGAAAGTTGGGGTCTTTGGATGCGGTTTGAGGCAATCAAGTCCAACCAGTGGTAGAAGGTGGAGTTCCGCTGCCTGGGGCAAGCTGCTAATGAAAAGATGCTTTTCTGGTATCTTATGGCAGAGGAGCCCTGACAAAGCCTTTGCTAAGGGGTCTTGTGATTTCTTTTGAATTCCAATGAAATTATTAATAAGAAGATCAATTGTAAGTGCTGCTCTCAGTTTGGGTTGCCATAGAGACTGCAGACCTGCTGTTAGCACAAGCCAGACTTGAGGAGCAGCCCCTGTGTGCTCCCTGGGGTTGAGCATGTTCTGTGGCTTGGAGGAAAGTGCAGCAGATTGAAGCTGTGCACATCTGAAGCAGGGTAAATCAAGACGTTCTGGATCTTGAGATCAAGGGGTTTCTGCTTCAGATAAATCCTTTTTCTTCTTTTGCTGCACCCTTGCAGGCTGTAAAAGCAGAGAATAATTAAGTTGCAGAGGTGGCAAGAAGCATCCAAGCAGAGCCTGCCTCAAATCAGGGATATAAACCAGGACCCTCACAAGGCCATGTTCCGATGCCCATTGTGTGGTGCTGAGGATTGCAGGGAACTGGACCCAGTGACTGGGCTTTCTGTGCTCCTACCTATAAATGGCTTCAGAAACTCCCGGGGCAAAGCATAGTTTTTGTAATATTAATTGTTATTAGAGAACCAGTTTTAATAAATTCAAACCAGCTACTTAGAAGTTTGTGCCCTTGATCTATGTGGGGGTGAAAAGCTTCCATAGAAACAGGTATCACAAGAGCCCCAGCATCCATCACATGCCAGATTCAAAGCATAAAAGCAAGTAAAGCACTGAGAGGTGGTGATCAAGCAGCAGCTGCCCATCAAAATGTCAATCCAGCCCAGAAGAAAGCCGGGGGCCAGAACAATCCTGAGCCAAAGAGCAGAGCAGGGAGGTAAGGACCTGGGTCAAAGCCAGCAGCAGGGCTTCAGGGTTGGGAATTAGCTGCTGGAGAAGTCGGGAAACCTCCCTCAGGCGACAGGAGTTGCTTGACTAATTGATGCCAGTTCACAGCACTCCAGGGTGTATTTCAAAGAGCCATCTGGGCTCCTGGAGAGGATACTTTCAGAAAACTCTCAGCCAAGTATGGATTTCTGTAAATGAGTGTTTACAAATAAGGCACTTACCACCTGGGCTTTACAGATAGCCATGGATTCATTCCTCTTTAACACAACCTCAATCTCACCAGCCAGGCTGAGCAGTGTCAGATGCAGATGTTAAAAGGAAAAAGTGAAACCATAGGCATTGCAGAGGTGGGTGTTTCCAATACCTTATGTAAGTGATGGCAAGACTAAGTGAGAAATGCTCAAGGAGTTAAATAAACTAGAGAGATATTTATGGTAAGGGAAGTAACCAGAATGAAGAAGGGAACAAGACCTGTGAATGTATTTGATAAGCAGACACCAGCTGCCTCACACATTCTAGACAAATACGGTTTGACTTGTAAGTAATTTCACTGTATAAACCCCACCATCCATAGGAATAAAAAGCAAAAGGTAGAAATGGAAGTACCACAACCTCTTCCCAGTCCCAACATTAATACTGCAAAAGCAGCAGTGCCTGTAGACCATGTAGGAAGTAAATGTCTATAGTTTATTACATCTGCTCTGGCTTCACTTGGATAGATAATGCCAAATAAGTGAAACAGAAACGTCTGGGGAGTGACTACATAAGTGACTAAACCCAAAGTTGTTCTTAAAGCATTGTGGGAGGTGCATCGTGGCAATGATGCACTTGAGAAGAAATGTTAAGTGCCAAGTGGGTAACTGGAATTCAGGAGTTCTGAGTAGGTTTATTTTACAATTTCCTGAACTAAAAGTACAATTCAAACTGGACATGCAGTAAGGATCAAAATGCAGTTAACGGTCAGATGAAAACTGAGGTTTCAGACTGCTGAAAACCAGGCTGCTGCCCATGTATGCAATTCATGAAGGGGCCATAGCTCTGGTCCAGCTTGCGCCTTATTCAGACATAAGCAGAGGTCCTGGTTATGCAGATGTGTTGTTATGCTTTAGTTTCACTGTTATCATATATGAGAATTTTGTTGTTTTCTGGCAGATAAAACTTGAAGGGGTAACAGTGGGTTTGGCCATGGCAGCAGGTGAGCAGCTCTGCTGTGCTTATTGGGAGTTTCTAATTTAGCAGACAAGTAAATATCTTTCCTTTTGGCACTTCCCATCAGGCCTGTGCCTCGCAGGCAGGTAGCTCCATTCCCTGAAAAGGGAGTTAACATGCTCTGTGACCTGTGAGCAGATCCTGTTTCCCCTGTGTCTCTGCAGGGATGTTTCTTAACTAAAATCTGATGGGTTTGGCCAGGCTCCTACTGTGCTGGTGACAGGGAGAGTTTGAAGATGTGTATATGCAGTGTGAGCTTTGTAAGTTACTTCTGCAGAACAAAGTGAGTTGCTATGTCTCAGACATAGAATGAGGCTGAGGTGTGCCTTTGTATTACTCCTTTTGCATGGCAGTTTTCTGGTTTTGGGGTTGGGTTTTCTTTGCTTTTTCTCCTTAAACTGCTTCTCTTAGTTCTTACTTTCTCATCTTGGAAAGTACAGTGATTCACAAATTACAGTACACCAAAGGAAACGAGTTTAGCTGTTTTGAGCTTCCTGATGAGCATTTCTGTAAGTGCCATTACTGAGGCTGTTATCTGAAAAATGGGTCTATTAAATGAAGAGCTTTGATACGTAGGAAGAAAATTATCTGATATTTCAGTGCTTCTTTCCATGTTCAATTATTGTGCTGATGCACATCCAGGAGGGACTGTATTTTTCTTGCAGAAAAAACAGTTTGATGTTCATAGTACCAAACATTTACCTAATAGGAAGATACTATTAAAAGTTGTTCTACAAAATGTTTTGTTATTTGTCGTTACAAGTTATGGCTAATGTGACAGTTACAGTGGAAAGGCAGGCTGTTAATTCACAAAGTTTGCTCTGTACACACACGTGAACTTAGGTATTAGGAAGAAGTTCTTCCCTGTGAGGGTGCTGAGGCACTGCACAGGGTGCCCAGAGAAGCTGTGGCTGCCCCATCCTTGGCAGTGTTCAAGGCCAAGTTGGACACAGGGGCTTGGAGCAGCCTGCTCTAGTGGAAGGTGTCCCTGCACGTGGCAGGGGTTGGAGCTGGATGAGCTTTAAGGTACCCTCAACCCGAACCATTTTGTGACAATATGACAGCAGGGTGGGATGCAGGGCACAAGGGAGCAAGTGATGCACTAAGGGAGCAAGTGATGCACTGAGGGAGCGGGCACTTGGTGCCATGTCAGTGCCAGGAGCCCACCGGGGTGGGGAGCCTTGCTTCAGCCTGCATGCAAGACTGCTGTGCTTGCAGGAAACAGGACTAGGGGTATTTTTCTTGTCTCATGCTTTCTTCCCACTGCCTTAGGCAAGGCCATGTGTGCCAGCTTTTTGCGCTGCTGGCACCCCTAGCTGAGCCCCAGAGCAGAGCTCCAGTTGCAGAAGGCAGCAAGTGCTAGACTTCAGGCTCTTCAGTGCCTGGGTTTGTAGGGCCTGCTCTTTTCATGGGTCTGGTCTGGATAGACTAGAAAATAAGTATTATTTCAGAAGCTGCTTTGATTCCAGCCAGCACAGATTCAACGAGAAGCTCATAGAAGTGATGTTTGAAATCGTGGTGCAACTATTACCCTTTACTGTCCACTAAAATTCTCCTAAGTGGCCACTTTGCTCTTAGGATGGCAGCATACAGCATGAGTGTTTTATTTTGCAGCACAAATGTATCCTGTATTGAGTGTCTGAGGCATACAATTCAGCAAGTGTAAACAATAACTGGTTTTGATAGAAACAACCTGTACACTGGAGACCCTTCAGACAAGCAGAGAGCAGTTTTCACAGGCATCTTCCAGCTACATTGTAGAACAGAATGCAAGAATCCAGATTTGTGACCTCTGGGTGATTCCTGCTCCCCTACATGAGAAAAAAGAGGAAGGCTGCACTGTTTCACTGTGGAGGCTTTTGCGGCTTTTGTGACTTTTCTGTGATTATTCATTTTCCTTAATGGGTTTGAGAGAGGCCAAGTTCCTTGACAGTATTATGGAAAGAAGCAGCAACTGTACCGTGGCAGAGAAGAGGTATAGGGCATGTAATAGGGCTGGCTCTGCAGCTGTCCCTGTAGAATGAAATGCTGTGCTCTCCTCTGCAAAATGTAAGTGGTGCAAATTTGCTACTGCTGGGCAGTCTCTGTTTTTAAGTGGGGGAGGGTCTGTCCTGAAGATACATAAGCAGTGAAAGAAAAAGGACAATACAGGAAATGTAATACAGCCATGCCAGTGAGGAGTGCATGTTCCATCAGGTAATGATGAAGCATTTACTGATACAAATGGGGGGGGGAGGGAGTGTCAGCACCTGACCCCATGTCTGTGCGTGCATGCGAGGCAGTGCAGAGTGCCGCAGAACCCCATGTCGGGTGCTGCTGAACATGGCCAGCACTGGCAGCAGGGAAGTCTCTGGGGTTTGTACTGACCTCCTAGCAGCTGTAAGGCTGTCGTGGTTTAAACCCAACCAACCACGCAGCTCCTTCACTCACTCAACCCCCCCTTCTTGCCCTCCCCCGCTTCCAGAGAGATAGGGGGAGAATCAAAAGAATGCAACTTCCACAGGTTGAGATAAGAACAGTTTAGTAACTAAGGTATAACACAAATCACTGCTGCTACCAACAATAATAATAATGATAAAGGAAAAGAATACAGCATCCCATCAACCACAACAGATAACTCACGACACCCCATCAACCGAGTGCTGACCAACCACCTCTTCCAACCACCCTGAGAGAGCTAGGCCTTCCGGATCACCCCCAGTTACCTCCTGGGCACGACGTGCTATGGTATGGAATACCTCTTTGGTCAGTTTGGTCCTGTCAGTACAGTCCCGTCCCTCTTCCTCCCGGCTTCCCTCCTCCCTGGCAGAGCATGAGGCTCACAAAGTGCTTGGTCAGGGCAAACATCGCTCAGCAACAACCAAAAACATCGGCCTTATCAGCCTTGTTCCCGGGTTAAGTCAAAACACAGCTACTAAAGAGAAGAAAAACTGACTGCAACTGCTGAACCCAGGACAAAGGCCTAGGGGCTCTGGTGAGAAGCACAGTGTGTTCTATGCTGTGCTACACACCTGCTGGCTCAGGGCATGGGAGGATGGTGGAGATGTCTGTGCTGATGCAGGACCTACTGTTGCTGCATGGACAGTCGGTGTGTCAGGAGTCTTGTTCCCTTTCCATTCTTTCATCCAACATCAGAGCCTCCCCAGCTGGTCAGGGCAAGTTAAAGCAGCAAAATCCTTTCTGCAGCAGACTTTGCCTCAAAGAGCCACTGGAGTTAATAGGTGTATCTATTCAAAGGTTTGTGCTCTTCAGTAGGGGTTCTCCTGTGATATGTGTGTGTATGACCAACATGGTCAAAAGATAAATATTCCAAGGAGGTTTGCCTGTCAGTATTTCCAGGGCACTGACCAACGCTTTCTCACTGTGTGCAGGCTCTTTCACATGAGCATGATTTAGTCAGTTGTAAGTTGCTGGTGTTACCAATATTTTACTCAGACTGTTTTCTTCTCTACACAGTGTATATCATCTGCACAGTGATATTCCGTGGGTACCATTTGCCCTACACAGAAGTTCTGACATCTTTAGTTAACTTTTCTTTTTCATGCTGTGATTGAACACTCTTCCTAAAACTGATAGAGCAGCAAAGGTTTGAGCAAGCTGCTTAGGGAGTTCCCAGCTTAAATTTACTTTTTGCCAAGTAATAATCAGGCACTATTTCTGATATCCCCTTAGTCTGAAGTTATAAGAAATTATTCCTAGCAATATCCAATAATGGATATTGATACCCCCATGGGGTTGATATGTAAATGTGCAGTGTTCTATTAATTATACATCTGAAATTTTAATACATAACATACAATCTCAATGCACAAAATTGAGCTCACCAATTGTGGAACGCAGTCTACAGATACTTTTTGCTATAATCGTGCTCTTTGCCATTGCTGCAGACAGCAGCTATCTGCACAGATATTCACAGATGCTAAACCTCAGACCCTAAAGCCTCCCACACAGTCATCAGCAGAATGTGAGGCCAGTTTGAGGACTGAGCTTTGCCCTTTTTCCTCTATGAACACATGCCCATACATCCCTCCTCCCTTAATTTTCCTTTTGGACATGGTAAAATATGACAGATCAGTGACACACAACTGGCTAAGTGAGAAGACGTGCTCACATTACATTGACCTGTTCAGACTCTGAATCAAGAATGCCAGAAAGAGAACATGCTATAGTCAACATAATACAAATTTTAAGTTGCCAAAATCCTACCATGTAAGGCCCACATTCCCAAGGAACTCTTTGCTGCTTGAGACATTCTTCAGAGGGCAAATGTGTTTTATAGTGCATTTTCCTCCAGCATCTTATGAGCTGAGCACAAACTAAATTTAAGGCTTTTGCAGTGACTGAGTTGCTCATTGTACTGCCTTTTGTTATTTGGCTTGAACTGTTTTCTTTATTATTCCATGTTTTGCAGTAGATATAAACAAATGTTTTACATTGGAGAATGTTAAGGAACATATGCAGTGCCCTGTGAAGCCTGCTTTTGTACAGTAAGCACAGAAAATAACATGGGCAGAGAAAATTTTGGTTGCCTTTAGTGTGTAGGTAAATTAGCCTGAAAGTGCTTTGCTGGGAATTACCTTTAGCAAGTTAGCAGTTGGTGATGGAAGCTCTTTGGTAAAGGTGCACTGAACAGTGCTTAAGAGTGTCTTATGACTCAGTAGTTCTGTCATGTGTCAGCACCCGGTGAAGATGCTGATGTCAGTGGTATATTTAGTTTTCTAATCACTCTTGACAAGGTGAAATCTGGCCTCTGAATTCCAAGAACATATGGGATTATTGAGAAAGAAAATAGTGTGAACAAGGCAATTATAGCAATAGCTATCCATGACATATTACACTGAATCATCCAAGCACAATATGGATAGAATGAATGTTTTTAAAGGCAAACATGATGTAAAGCAGTGCCAAAATTATCTAATTCATTATTGTGTCATGAATGATGAATGTTAAAAATACCCTCTATGTTCCACAGAATAGCAAGAGAGCATTCTTTTGTGTATGCCTTATGACATGATTCGAAGGGTTACAAAGGGAGAAAGGTCTCTTTATAATAGGCATTAAAAGATGATGAAACACCTTTCTCATCTGAATTCCAACCTTTAATTTTTCAGGATATAATTAATCTGGTTATTTTTCATCACCTAAATCCCCTCCTATTTAACTTCCCATCACCACCTGACCACATATACACAGCAATGCAACATTGAGGAAGCAGCTGGCAGCCTATTAATCATAATAGAACTAGCTTTTACCTTGAAAAGGTGTCATCTACAGCACTGCACCCCTGTGATGCTAAGTTTGTAGATTTCTTTGTTCTTTGAGGTAAATCATTTGTGGATTTACATTATCATTTCCAGATAAGAGTGAAGCAGTAGTGAAGTTTTAATACATTAGGCATTAATGAAAAAACCCGTTTTTGTAATGCACATCATTATGCCCATTGCCCTGCTATAGAGTGACAGAGCAAGGCATAAATATGCGATGGGGTGGTAGGGGGGACAGGGTGAAGCTTGGGGGCCAGCTATACAATCCTTTCGTTCTCAGCACTGCAACCAGCAATAGGTGAAAGAACAGAACCATTGTGTAGCATTAGGATTTAGTAATAAATGCTGTTTGTCAACTGTGCATTTCAAAGCACTTTGAACAAAGAGGGCAGTATTGTTATTGTCATTTCACTGGTGGGATAAACACATAGGGAGTTACTGGCTGAAGGTCACTGAGCAGGGTAACAGCAGAGCAAAACCCCTGGTGTTTCTGACACACTGCCCTTTCTGACCATACCTGAGACCTAATCTGTTTGTCATGTCCAGAAATGGAATTTTTTTACCTAAGAACTGACCTTGACCAGGTTACTGAAATAGTTGGGTTAAAAGAAATAATCTGCAGCAGCTGCTTCATAAAATAGGCTGCTTTCTTTAAGGGGAGGGAATGACTTTTCTTAGTATATTCAGTGAGCATAAACTTTAATACAATTACCTACCTGTACATTACATAGGTACACCTGATGCATATAGTAGGACTTCTCATGTCAGTAAAGTTCTGCTTGTTTAATCACAACCATAATACTCAAAGGGAGCCATAATTG
Organism: Agapornis roseicollis; assembly: GCA_002631895.1. NCBI lineage: Eukaryota > Metazoa > Chordata > Aves > Psittaciformes > Psittacidae > Agapornis > Agapornis roseicollis. The sequence continues at coordinate 44,389 of NDXB01001371.1, forward strand.
TTATGCTGTTGTTTACAATCCATGTCAAAAGAATAATCTGAACAAATGCAAAGTTCTTCTAGGAAAGTAAGATTTCTTGTTTATTTTGAGGTGAAAACCAACAAAACTAAATTATTTTACTACTTACTGGCAAAGTCATTCTTGCTACATTACAGGTTTTAAAACTCACATCTCATTCAATTAAGATTTCATACCATTGACAAAATGATGCTGTCCTGAAAGAAATATGCTGCAATAGCTGCTATATACAAGCCATAAATAACCTGCAAGATTTTCAGGCTTCAAAAGGCTGAGGGCAGGAAGAGATTGTTTAAAGATTCATTTGAGCATTTCTTATTCAGTACATTTGCTGCATTCAGTAACAACAAAAATACATTGAGTCAAACAAAAGGAGTGGACTTAGATGGCAATGAAACACACTTGTGCTTTTGGACTTTTTTTACTTGTTTATCAAAACCAGAAGAAACGCCATCCCCAACCCAGTATTCCAAATGCAGTGTTCCACCTCCTTAATGTCCCGTGCCACGAACAAGATAAACTGCTTCATCACATTGTTCAAAAGTTAAAGCAGGTTATCCACAGTGGATCTCAGTAGATACAGGATATAAATGCTCCCTCGGTATTTAATACATCTTAGTCACGTTCAAAAGGAGAAAGCCAAAAACATTTTCATGCTTTTGTTTTTTGGTGAAGAGTTTTTAAGTCTGCTGTACCTGGATGAAACCCAGATCTAGCCCTTTAGAGTGCTGTCATTTGTATGTTGCAGTTGTCATTTGTTGTGGAGTTTTCAAGTGGACCTTGGGTAGTGACGTAGGGGACCGCTACATGTATGAGCGCAGGAGGAAATGCAGGCAATGAAAATTGTGTAGAGGAGAATATTGTTTAAAGTTAAGGATTTGTTTAAAAACAGCCTTTATGTCCTGGTTCATTCACAGCCCTGTTTGTGCTATAATACAAAGATTAGAAACAATCAAAGAGGGTTTAAATCTGTATGCATGGTCACAGTGTAAAAAAACAACCAAACCAAAACCCAAAATAAAACACACAAAACCCCACAAGTTCCAATATAAAAAAGTATGCTTAAATATGTTGTCTGCACATTTGCACACGTTACAAACACTGAACTGTTATCACAGTATTGTTCTGTTGCAGTCTCCTCCATACATTCTGGGAGCTCTTTCTTCTTTGTCTTTTTTTTGTGCAGAAAATAATCATTCTCAGGCCAAGAACAGCCCCTATATTTACACAGCTGTGGGACATCCAATGCAGAAGAGGCAAGGAAAAAGCCATGCATAAAAGCCAAAGTAAAGACATAGCCATTTACATACTCAGCTTTTACTGACCTGCTTTTTAGAGTTCGTTGTCAACAGGTTGAGTTATTGAGCAGTAGGAAACACAACAAGCCTGTGTGTTTCATGCATGTGTATGTGTGATATACAGTACGTCACATTCTGTTGCAGCTGCATAAATTCAGCATAAATCTGGTGGAACTAAGGTAATTTCTGTAGAATGCTTAGAAGTTGTAGCCACAGACAGATTTGGGTTGACGGTGAGGTTTCAGTTTGGTGACCGTACCAACAAGTCTTGGCCAGGAAGAGGAGAAAGCAGAAAAGATTGGTCCAAACTGAAACAGATCATTTATTTTGTTTATTGCAGGAAGGCAACATGGAGAACTTGGTCTGATCAGAAATGAAATGCATTGATGTTTTCTAACTTTCAGCTCCATGTCTTCTGGACGAAACACTAAATTGAGTTCTAATTGATAAATGTTTCCTGTTCCTTACAGATCAATTTACTTTTATTTTCTTCTTCACAAATTCACTATCCAGTAAAGGATTTCCACCCTGCACATTAGTGTGCAAATATCTTTCCTCTTGGAAATCAATAGCAGAGGTCTTGCTAGATTCACTGGGACCAGAAATGGTCTGAGCTGCTGAAGATACAAACAATTAATTAAGAAAAAAAAGATCAACACAAAACCTCTTAGGCAAATTTTCAACCTCTTTTTTTACTATTTCCTTTCCTTGTACTATTTTGATAGCCCAGTGTATTAGAAAAGGAGTGATTCCAGCAAATCAGTCTGTTTAGGGAGATAGAAACTGCAAACAGGGAAGAGCTGGGGCTAAGGAGATGTGGCTGCAAAGCCACTCTGCATAGGAGGACTCATCTTTGGAAATTGCTCTGGAACCCCTGGCTGCTGAGTAAATCCCAGAGCAAGACACATATTTAGGGGGTCTGACCAGCTCCAGAGCTTCCATCCTGCTTTATCTCCATCTGGAAAGGTGCATTATTGGTGCTTCAAACACCACCTCTGAGAACCTACAAAACACCAGGCAGAAGAAAAATTACAGTGGTTTTTTTCACCTTAAGGATCCTTCATAGCAGTTTTAAAGCAGAAGCTATTAAGTGCTGAGCAGAGTTTTAAAACACAAAAGACTCTGCAGAGACCTATTTAGAAGATGTCTGTAGGTAACAATACATAGACTTACTTGTAGTCTGGCTGTCTTCACAGTATATTATTGTGTTACATTTTTATGGCTGGAATTCAGTGTCTTGATTTGACCAGGAACAGAGGAAAGCTAAATCACAGTGCCAGAGTTTGATTCCAAAAGCTACAGTGCATTTGTGAAATGCACTTAATGGACAGCTATTGATTACATCCCAAAGCTTCAGGCAAAGCAATACAAACACTTTGCACTGCAATATGTGAGCAGATAGAAATCAGTGATAGAAATGCTGTGGATTGCTCTAGGATACCCTTAGCCACTTTTGCCTTTTATAAGTAGGATGTAAACAGTAATGTCTAAAATACCAGTTGGCCACATATAGGAGAGTTACATGTTACAGGTGCTGTTTATGTGCATAGAGACATAATATGTGTATCTTAGTTTAGCTAATTCCATGCCCATGCTGGGAGCTGGGTAGGTTGAACAGGCTTCTCGCTCATGTCCGGGTTCCTTGTAGCATTGAAATTAATCACCACACTATGTATTTTGAATAAGCTTCCACTTTGATAATTGGATTCTGTAAGGCAATAAATGTAAACAGAGAGTGCACAGCAAGACCAGAATAGCCCCATTACAACCTCACAATGAGAAGCATTTCATTTTAAAGCATAAAAATTCATCTTTCCAGAGGTATGTTGTCTCTCCTCCATTCTGGGAGCTGGAGTGATGCAGATAGCGGTAAGCCCTTTTTGCATACCTAGTGTTTTCATTGTTGCTGTCAAAACCATCCAGTGTATTTCTGTGCTAGCTATTATTATATCTGTTGCTAATAGCCAAGTGGTAGAAGGCGTTACAGTTTTGAAGGCAAGCAGATGAGGGCTATTTACTCAACAAAACAATATGGCAATTTCCAATTTGTTAGGCAGTGATTAAAAAAGCAGTTTTCTACTGGTGTCAACAGTGAGGAAAAACTGGTGGATGCTGTGTCAGAGGTCCTGAATGTATGGCTTGATTTTCACTTAGAAGCTGGTATTACTGTCAGACTGCTGACAGATCAATGCGGTTGCCTGAATTGGTGCTTTTATCCCAGGTGTTCAGCTTTGTGGGGGTCGTGCCTGGCCTGTTCCCAGTCATCTGGAGAACAAAACAATATAGAAGATAGATGTATGTATTTTGCTAAACCACTCTTTATTTGGATGAAGTAAAAGCTTGAAAACCTTTATTTACATTACAGAGTTGTCACAGTCTTGAAAGCATATGCCATAAAGGGTTTTCAAACAGGTATTGCCAGGATCTAAAGTGATTGGCAGGGATCACTTAGTAATACGTATCACTTCAGAAGTCTAGTTCTTTATAGAAATAGATGTCTTTAAGGAGAGCTAGAAAAGCGTATTCATGTGTTGGCTTATTTAAGAGTTTATTCCTCAAGCTTAAATGTAAAAGTGCTCTATCAAAAAGCCATCATCGTAAGACAAATAGGTTGCCAAAATGCTGCTTGAATGCATAATGCAAAGTCCATTACGATTGGTGGGAAAATAAACCTTTGTTTAATTTTATTTGATATTTTACCAGAAACCAGAATATTGTCCTTTGCTTTTAAAACTTATTGTAGCTGCAACTTAATGCTCACTGGTTGTACCTGTCAACACCATGCATTAGGTTAGGTACTAAAAATACCTGTGTGCTGCCTTGTGTCCTATTCTAACAGAATTAATAGCAACATTTTCGAGTACAACAAGTCAAAAGAAAAAGGAATACTCACAATGTCCGAGTTGAAGGGTTTCACATTGATGTTGCGCGCTGAACTACTGGTAAGGGACCAGACCTTGGTTTTGTGCTTAAAGGCAGCTCTAACCTTCCAGGGAAAAAAAAGAAAACCCAGTGGAAGATTTCTTTTGCAAAGTTCCTGTCTGCTTGCACAGGTGCAGGTTACAATCCTGAACCATAAAATCTTCAACCACAAATTGACAGAAAATGGTTTTTGAGGGTACAAATTCTGAAAAGTTTCTGAATTTTCTCATGAGATTCCTGGGAAAAAGGCAGCAATTCCAACATTTGTCTTTGATGTAAGACATTGAAAAGAAGCTTTCTGAGCTTGGGAGAGACTAGAACAAAGAAACATAGGATCATAGAACAGTTGGGGTTGGAAGGGACCTTAAGATCATCCAGTTCCAACCCCCCTGCCGTAAGCGGGGACACCTCACACTAAACCATGTCACCCAATGCTTCATCCAATCTGGGCTTGAACACTGCCGGGGATGGAGCACTCACAACCTCCCTGAGCAACAAACATTTTCAACTCCCTACCTTTAATGTGCCTGTTTAACTTTAGTTTATTTCAGTAAAGATCAAGAATTCTATAATCAGCCCTGACTCTCCAGACTGACTGTAGCAAAAGTCATATCAATGCTTTAAGACTGAACGGGTTGTAAATACTAAATAACATCTCCAGAGAGGTGTTGGAGCGCTACTGTTACATAGGAAGAAACAGCAGGCCATGGGACAGAACTACTTAGTAGCATCCAGAAGAAATTGCTGTGGGAGAATTCAAGTTGTATTCCACAAGCAGCACTCCCATGAGCCAGAAATGGTGTTCATAAGAAACTTCTGTTGTAATAGATATTGCTGAGCACTTTCTGCTATCTGCCATGGGAGAAGAGGATAATGCAAGCCCCAGGCCCAGCAGAGATTGGTCTCCACATGCCCTGTTGACATCAGCCTTGCCTTGGCTTTATCCCAGCTCCTCAGAGACAGCCTTAATGCAAAAAGATGCCTTGACCCACTATGAAAACCTGAACTTCCTGCCAAGAAAAATACCTGGAGTATGTCCTACTCTGTTTGGTTTCTCATTAAGGGCTGCATGAGCAATGTCCAAAAGTATGTTTTCTGAGAACAGTATTTATTTTCTTCTCTGGAACTGCAGATGTAACAAAGCCAGAGCCAGTCCTGCATCCTTCTTTAGCAACACAGCCCATGCCCTGCTCAGCAGTGCTACTTCCCTTTTTTTTTTCCCCAGACCTTTCTTAGGTAAGCAAATTAAATGTCATGCATGGGTCAAAATGCCACAGATCACAAAGTCACTACTAATGACTTGTATTAAGACAGTGTATTAATTGAAAGAAAAAAGAAATCAGTAGCATAGCAGGCAGTGATAATGGACAGTCTTGTCTTGTTTTATACTCATGTTACTTGAAATTGGTAGCACCAAATTAGTTAAACTATTCGGTTACATACCTCTGAATTCAGAAGACAGTGAAACAGGAACATGAAAAATCCCTGAAAACAGATAAAAGGGAGAAGGGTGAATCTGACATATGATAGTGTATTTCTTGCAGTATTGTATAAAGCAGGTATTGAGTAGCTGGAGATGCATAAATATCAAAGAGTGGGCCAAACTGTGCCCTACATTAAACTGGAGACACCTGCAGCATTAGGTTACCATAAGGCCTATCTGGACTTTTTTGTATTACACAGCACCTCCTCATCATTGGGGTGTCAAGAGAAATCTGGCTGTAGAGAACCAGGAATTCTGTTCTCATGACAAGAGAACTTTTCATCTGTGCTTGCAAAGATAAAGGCAGAGGGAAATATTCTTTGGGAAACGCCAGGTCAACATTTTTCACATTAGAAAAGCAAGGTTTTAGCATTGTGAACATTTTCACAACAGAATTTTGCCATCCTTGGGCTTTTTGTCCAATGGAAAGTGAAGATTCCAGACCTTTCCCCTCCCAAAAATTATTTTCTTTTGGGGGAATATTCCGCTGAATTTACAGTTTTCATTTTGGAGATAAGTGAAACTCTTCTTGTCAGTTAATGGGAGAACTCTGTTGCACTCTTGTAACTATACTGCTGATTGCTCCTGAGACAAAAGGATTCTTTCCCTTTGTAACCATTATTTGGGAAAGAATCACTATTGCCAGCACTGTATGGTCAGCACAGGCTTAAAAGACAGAGGAAAGAACATAGGAAAAATGCAGTAAACACAAGCATGTGCAGACATTACTAATGATCCACCTGCTGGATCTCAGCAGCAGTTTAATAGCCATAAACATTTCCACCAGTTACTTACTTGTAGTGAATTGAAAACAGCAAATATATACTGAAATACTAATGCATGGGCATTGACAGCCAAAACCCCAAAGATCCATGAGCTTCCCAAGATCGGTAAGAGAACAGCGACGGCTTTAGCTGTTAGCCTGAAAGAGAAAACAAAAATAGGAAATGGGATGAGAGAGTTAAACTTCAGCCCACACAGCAGGGAGTTTATCAGTCAGGGCTGTCTTGGCAGCAAGGCAGCGTGTATAACTCTTCTCCATAAGATTCTTTCAGTGGGCAAGTCTCTTAATTACTCATCCCTCATCAATGAAAATGGGGATAACAGAACTTAAGTATCATATGGGATAAATACAGATGGAGAGTCAGTAAACTGAGAGTGCAGAGAAAGAGATAGAGAGATGGTCACATAACTACTGTGGTCATATCCGCAGTTATACTGAAATAGTATTTGGTTGATGAGGAGTCAAGTTTGGAGTCAAAAACACAGAGAGCAGAACTGAGAACAAAGGCAGCATTACATGGGAAAACAAATCCCACCATGTAGTACATCCAAAATACACTTGCTGAGCACTACAGCTGAGTCAAGGCAACATGGAATTTCTCTTATAGAAAGTGACTTGGGATTTTTAATCACCACAACTAAAAGAAACGTGATGTACCGCTGCCACATACAAATCCTCTAACACCCCAGTGTTGCTCTGCTGCCACCCTGCTTTGTTCAGTCAGTGCAGAGAAATGTTTGCCAAATACTGAAATAGCTCATGTGTCTTGGAGGTCCCTACTAATATGTTCACTTGGCTGAGCTTGGGGATCTTGGCAGGATTTCAATAAAAGGTGGTATGACAGCTGAAAAGCTGATATAACAGAAAACATAAGAGGGATTTTTGGATTTGCCTTAATGAGTTGTGTATGGCATGTGTGTTATAGTGAAAGACAAAAAGAAACAGTACTATACCAGAGAATGAAATCATCACATTTAGTTCTCTGAGGCAGCTGAATTCCAAGGACCAAACTTTATATAGAGTAAAAAAAATGGAAACACAGCAAACAAAGGCATTGCATTTAGACTTATAAGATCATGGTTAGGTCTCTCCAGTGTATCACTGCCTCCTATATTAACCACCAAAGAACTGTGCACTTTCTAAACAGAGCTTATTTCCTTCATCAGCAACAGGACTTAAGGGCAGCCAAACCTCAGAGCGCTCAGGACCCTGTAGAACAGGCACAGGCAATATTTTAATCTGTCTTCTGCTTTGGCATCAACACTGCTAATATCTCTCTGCAGCCCGCTGTCACTGAGCCACTTCCAAGGCAGACAGGCACAACTGATAAAATTAAACTCACAAAGATTGTTGCTTATCCCACACAATTGTCTACTCCTTAGGAAGCCCTCAGAGCACCATTTCTGATTCATGCTAATGAATTGCTCTAAAGAATTGTACCTTTGTGCCTGCATATACCCCGTAATTCAAGGATATCATAAGTAACACCCCTATGGAGTGTTTCTAGTGTAATCACAGAAAAATTATAAGATAGCTGGATTACTCTAAGGAAGTCCTTGCCACAGGATGCTGTGGACATCTAAAAAGGAGCCTATAAATTCTCAGAAGACAATTCTGTTCTGGTTTATTAAATGTGATAATTCAGATGCAGCTGCTTGTGCAGGAAGTTCCTAACCCTTTTTTGTGCCGAGAGATAGGAGTATGTGATCAAAGAATCACTCTGCCTGACCTTTACAGTGGAGGTACAGGGTTGGATGGACCCCCAGTCCATCACTTTAATCTGAGATGGCAGTTCAGGTGTTCTCAGCCTAATCCATCTGTTTTTTTGATTAAAACATCAAACACTTTCACAGCTCCTTTTCATGTCAGTTTGACCCAGTAAAGGCAGTGTGAAAAAGAGCAGGGCTAGGTGACCACTAATGAAGTTAATCAGTCATCCCTCATATTTTCGCAGCACTGGATAAACCAAAAGCATTCATGACATCCAACCACTCTGTAATCACTCACTCAAAATCCACCATGAATCCCACAGGGCAAAACATTCTTGCTGTCAAGACACTACTATCCGGGCACCCAGTGCAATTTTGCCTGTCAGGGATGAAGAGAAGTCAAACCTTCGCATACCCAGGCACCAGATTATCAATGAAGGCTCTCAAAGGACAAACTTCTTCCTGAGCAGCTGAGTACAATTTTGGTGGTACAAACCAAAAAGCACAAAGAAGGGACCTGTCCTCATTTGAATCATCCTTGAACCAACAAGGCAGATCTAATCCATACTTACCACAGCACTTACAAACACTTTACTCCTGCTGTAGCCCACAATATTTAAGCACATACTTACAATTAAATGTGCTCAAAATATTTCAGTGAATTTAGTCTATGGCATTATTATGGATAAAGAAGCCAAGAGGGCAGTGGGAGAGCAGGGCTAATGAGAACCCAAAAGTCCAGGATCATTAGAGCTGTATTTTTTCAGAAATTAGCACATTTCTATTTAGCTGGAAACTTATGCAAGACAGAAAGTTGGTTTCAGGAGATAAATATCCTACTGCTGCCTCATACAGATGGAAGTGCAGGTTCAGGAGAGAGGTGCAAAGAGCTGCATGATAATAGAACACTTGTAATTACAACAAACATAAAACAAATGAGAAATTTGTACAACACAATTCTGTGAAGAAATCTCCTAATTAAACTTGGAGACATCATCTTTATTTCAGTGACCTGAGCACACACATCATTACAGCCTTGATTAAAAGTCTGTGTGGAAGAACTGCACAGGCTTCAGGTTTAAAAGGAAATCTGGGACAGGGAAGAATCTAGAATCTTTTATAGATAGATAGATAGATAGATAGATAGATAGATTAGATTCCTGTATTGCTTCACATCTTTATGTCTTTGGCCATGAATATTTGTGCACAATTCAGCGTAATTCTGCAAAAGGTTTGTTCAGCCAGAAAATGAAGGAATACCTTAAAGCTGGAGCTCTCCTATTTAATGAAAAAATGTATTTTAAAAGACACAGTTTGAAAACAACTAAAATAATTTCTGTGGTTTTCTCCATTAAGGTTAAAGCTCATTACCTCAGCTCTAACACAAGCTGTGCTCCACTGGGAGCTGCCAGCAGACCACTTCTTGCAATCACCTTTGTGCAGAAAAACCTGTGTAATACTACAGAGCCCTAGGCCTTCAGGAAACTGCATCTGTGCAAGACTTGGGACTGGAGGGAGGATACACCAACACCTGGAAGATGGATTTAGGTATGTTCAGGTTCCACGAGGGTTTAAATATCCTCTCTAACCTAATACAGCAGGTGATTAGTATGCCCAACACAGCTACGCTTGCAAAAACTGGCTTCATTATAGACCACCCTTTTTTCTTTATCTCTTTTGTACTCATGCTCTCAATTTGTAGTGAATTTGCAGTTTGAATATAATTTTCCCCAGCTGGTTTGTTGCCAAAAATAAGTTTTCATTATTTCTTTTTGAGTCAGAGCATAAAAAGCTTCATCTGTAATTTGTAGCTGGGGGCAGAACAGTGTGAGTTACTCAATTTCAGTGTTTTGAAAATCATTCTTGCAGTTTGGATTTTCAAGAGCTTTTAACAGAACAAATACCTTATATATCTTTTAAAACTCATATATTAATAAAGACTATTAGGCACTGTTAAGCACAGGGTTCAGCACATGTGCAGCAGAAATACATAGCTAACAATGAAAACAAAATACAGACATGGGATTTTTCATGCGAATGCACTAATGTTTAATGCACATCCATTTAGAAGAGCAGCCGTATGAGGGTGAAATTCGCTTATGACTATCAAAGGGTCAGCTCTGCATATGTATCACTTAAATCTCATCAAGTCTTTTTTTTCTTTTGCTTAATTACTGCACAGCTTCCTATGGTTGCATGCTCTGAATTTCATCCTGTGTATGAAATTACTAGTCAAATGTGTTTATGAGCTTTATTCACAAGGCACTCAGCCCTAGTGCTCCTGGTGCTCTGTTTTTCTCTTCTTCTCCCTCCCCTTCCCATCCTTATTTCATTTTATCTTTGAACTTTAAAAGAAAAAAATACTCAATGTAAAACACTGCATCAGAACACCATTAAGGTGGCAAGGTTAAAAATCTCAGCAATACAGAAGTTACTGTTCCACTCGGCACATTAATTCCGATATGCTGCACATACTTTATTTTTTTTAATTCCCATTTTTCTTTGCTACATGAATATTTTAGTAGATTAGTTCTAGTGCACTAAGATACAAAGCACAATGAAGTACATGTTGTTTTTGGAAAAGGAATACTGCGTATGACTAAAACTGTTCAACCTTAAAAGTCACTACCATTGCGTGGACTTTGTCTGTGGCACTGCTGACATGAATAGCAACACTCAGAGTAAGACCTCTGCTAAGAGGTCTTACTCTGCAGATATTGAGGTCCAGCCCCACCAGGACTTCATAAACCTTGCTGAAATCTGTCTTTGTCCTTGTACCGTAATGTGGCAGAAAACAGACCAGCCACTGCCTTATAAAGGACCCTCTACATTTCTTCTGCATGCTCCTTCTCATGCTCTGGTTGTTAAAACTGGAAGCACCCTGGACAGCCTGCTTCTCACATACAATTGGAAAACGTCAGACATTGTTACTGTCCTGTAGTCTAATGGCATTCAGTTGGTGAGCTTTCTCCCTGCATCTATACACACTGAATGACCAGCCCTGGAATTAATTAGGAACAAAGCAGAACCAGGACAAAGATTTCTTTCCTTCTTTCTATTCTTTTCTTTTGCCAATGTATTTATTTTAAGTACCTGTTATTACTTTGACAACTTCTGGAAAATGTGAAATATCTTGAGTCTGATTACATCTTTATATCCAGAGTATATATGGAACAGCCTTTGGGATATTACTAGCTGTACATGAACTATTTAGCAAGTCACTCTACAGTTAGGGTTCTTTCTCACTCTGCCCCAACACTAACAATCTCCTTAGCTGGGCTGCAGAGACTCCTGAAGCTCACCAAGAGCCACTCTTTGCCATGACTTTTGATTTCTTTCAGCTTAGTATGGTTGTATTGCTAAAAGCAGCCAGGTAGGGATGGGCGCTGCACACCCAGACCTGCAGAGGCTGCCTTGCACACACTGCTGGCCATTACAAGTTCATACATAGTCCCACTCACCTGAGCACTCCCTGTGTGAATCCCACTGCTGGCAGGCAGGGAGGAGTCATTTGAAAATCCTTATAAATTTTTCTGATACAATTATAAATATAGCAATAACATTATTGATTAACTGCTAAATCCAGCTCTCCATATAACATGCACCTACCTTTTGAATCTCCTGGTGAAAAAGAGTATTTTTCTTCCCATTTCCTATTCTTTAGAGTTTCATTTTAATTCTAGAGAAGTAACCCTTGCTCACCAGTCTTCCATTGCAAGTTTCTTCAGTTGGCTTTGGTTGCTTTTGTTTTCCATTCACTTCAGGGCAGGATTTGGTAGTTTGTCTGTCTTCCTCAGTCAGGTGGACTGTTTGTTAGCCAGTGGTTTATACCAGCTGACATCCTGAAGCATACACTAATCCATCAGTTAAGGAAGTTTTCTGTGTTGGATAATTATCATAGCTGTATTGAAGTCCCAGTGTACAAGAAGTATGGGTTTCAACAGCTCTTGAGCCGTATTTTCATGACCAACATCATATAAAATCATTGCACTGTTACCAAGTTACTGGAACGTTTTTCCAAGAGCAGGGTTGAGCTTTATAGTTTTATTGCATTTGCAATTGGTTTGGAACAGCTCTAGTCAACTGAGATTGCTCCCTTCCCCTTAATTGATCTGTGCCCTTTTCTGCTCTTGCCCTGAGCACCGCTGATACCCTACACTGATGCAGAATGACTACACTGACAGCAACAAGAAAAAATTTCACTGCTTGCAGAAAGAAAACTTTATTACATCTGTGAAGGGACCCCTAATTCACAACTCAATTTTACTGGTCATATATGGAGCACTAATTCTTTTTAGGACTTCTGACATCCACTCTTCAGGCATGATGCCTGCTGAAGTAAGAACTAAATTCAGATCCATAAGGCAAGATTATAACTGGAGGAAACACTGTCTAAAAAGAAGGAAGTCCTTCCCAAGTCACCAAAATTATTACCCTGACAAATAGGTCTTTCAAATGAAATTCCTCTCTTGCTTCTTAATCTCTTTACTAGCCCCTTTCAGCAACATCCTTTGCACTTGATTGGTAGAAAAATAAACAAACCCAAACCCCTAACATCCCACAACAATGCAGTGATAAGTTAAATTTAGCTTCAGTTTCCATTCTTGTTACAATTCATGTTCACCAATCTCCAAGCTAGGAGCTGCTGGGAAATTACATGCAGCAATTCTAACTGCAAATGAAAACGTTCTTCATTCAAGTTGGGCAGTGCTTCCAGCACACACCTTGATTGCTCTGACTCACCAGTGCTTGGGCTTCCATTCCCCTCAGTGCCTGAGGAATGGCATTCCTTGGACCATGGTATTAGGAGAGCTGTATACTGCTGCTGACTTTGTTAATTGATTCTCCAAGGAGCAAAACAAGTGCTCAGTGAATTAAGTGGTGAGTGGCCACTCACACCAGACAGACAAATGGAAAAATACTGATAACAAGTCATTGTTTTTAGTGAACTAGGCAGCCAACAGCAATGAAAACTGTCACAAATCTTTGTGGCTGATTCAAAGCCACTGGTATAAATTTGGAGCCTACAGGATCAGGCTTCCTTTCACTCCTCAGTAAAAAACAACCAAGTCAGCAGTGCAGTGCAGTGCACTGTGGGTGGTATAAGCAGCTCAGCAGAGTAGCCAAAGCAAAGACTGGAGTCAGTCCCTCATGCTTCCTTCTAACTTAGCCACCAATTTACTCCACACACAGCATGACACAGAGTAGGTGTTAGGGGTATTTCGAAACAGAACTGAGCTGTGCACTGTGCTGCACACCTTGATCTCTCAAGAGCACTGATCTCTCAAGAGCACCCATCTCAAAGGCCAGGTCTGGATGTGAATTCTGCTCCTGCCACAGAGCAGTAGCTCATAAACTACATGCACCTTTTTCTCCTCCTACGCTTTTTGTCTTGGCTATATATCGACAATAAGGCTGATGGCCCAAGAAATGTCTTTTAATTAGCACATAACAGTTCCTAACTGATCTGTAATAAATTTAAGAAATAAAATAATAAATAAATAAAAAGACAAAACTACTGGAAAGTGCAGATGCAGTTTCCCATTTTCCCAAATGTTATTTGCCCTTTCAAAGTGATGTTGTGAAACTGAGTAAGAAACATTTACAGATGCTTCAGATCATTGCTTTCTGGTGGGTGCCATTTATAATCCAGGGAAGATGCTGCTATTCAGAAGTATTGCGGATATGAAAAAAGAAAACCCCAAACTAGGCTACAACAGCAGCTAAATTCAGATTGATTTTTGTCATGTGCATGGGAAGGGGATGGCATTACTCCTTCTCTGTTACACTCAGTGTACAATGCCCAGCTCTCTCCCCACAGACCCTCGTAGGAACACAGATGCTGTCAAAGCACTGCTACTTCTCATAAGCCTTCTCAAAAGCTAAAGCTGCCTTCAGTAGGTACAGCTTTTGCCCAGAATATAGGTCTGGGCGCAAATCGCTCTTCTGCCTAAGGGACTGTAATTCCCTTTTTTTCAAAAGAACACTTAGACTGCCCTCGTGATGCTCGTTCTTGCCTACCGAACCGGCTCCACTTACACTAAATAATGACATATTCACTGCGTCAGGTGTACCCCACAGATGAGTCACGAGGCAGTCTTCTGAGAGAAGCGAGTCCTTCCTAATCCTTGCTTTATTTTATACTTACAGGAAATATCCAGTGGAGCACGGACTGAAATTCAGGTCTCCCTTTAAACCCCAATTAAGCCTAACAAAATTACAGCCATGACCAGACATGGAGGCACCTTAAGAATTTTAAAGCTGAGAAGGCAGTTCCAGGGGCTGGCAGCATTGAGTTTTGACTTCAGCACCTAACAGGGGATTTAGGAATCCATGCCTTGCTAAGGCCTCCCACAGCAAGTCCCATGTCACCTCCATCACATCCTGATCCTAGAACTAACAAAGAAAAAAAAATACTTCCCAAAGGAAGTAGTAAATACTTCACTAAAACATGTCCTTCTCCTCGTCTTTAAAGCAAGCTATTAAAATAAAATGAAGGATTAAAAATGTAATATCCTTGCAAGCTGAATTTTCAGTGGTTAATATTTTCCCTGGGGAACAGAATTTGCAAAGGGATTTTTTCCATTCTCTTCTAAAATACCTTTCTTCAACGTTTTTGGACACTAATTTTCTCATTGCAGTGCTGCTGAGACAGCATCCTCTGCCACTTGATGTCTAAGGTTGCAGCTAATTTTCCACTGAACTTTGCCATTGAGTCATCAAAGAAAATGAGAGCTTCTTCTCACAGTAGAAGAATGTTCCACATCCAACCAAGGAGTGTGAATAATTGGGTTTGGATGAGGCGACACAGTACCTGCACAAAGAGGCTCTGTACCACAGCATACTCAGCTGTTCATTCCCAAGAGATACCTGATAGCTTCCCTGTTCTAAGATGTCTACATTAAAAGGTGACCAACAGCTTTTGCTGTTGCATATTTGTGCTTTAATCATCAAAACAGCATGTGACTCTCTGCTTCCTTTCATGCTTTGCTTCTACTGAAGCATCACTTGAACCTCAGGAACAGCCCCATGTAACTATGTTTTTCTGTTTTCCCATAGCAACCTCCAAAAGAACATGCAGTACAAACATTTCCAGTTAGACAATCACTTCAGCTCTGCTGAGGATCATCATAGGTGAGCAATGAGGCAACCCGTTTGTGTACAATCATCTGCAATAACTTCACAATCAGTGGTACAGTTCCTTAACGTGCAGGTAGACCGAAGGGTTGGCTGTTTGCTGCAGTCATTTGTTACACTTCTAGTAAACCCCAAAAATGTGGCTGCTGGAAGTTTTTGGGAGACTTGCGTAAGGGGTGACAGATTTCCCAGGGGTTGGTGCTGATGATTGTGGCCAGAAGCCAAAATAATCAAATTCCCAGAAAACCATGTGGAAAATTAAAGCAGTTTAAAGGGAAAAGAACAAGCCCCAATCCTTCCAATAGAGATGATTTATGAATTTCTTGAACACAAACGGTTCCCTTCCCAATTTCATGCAGTGTTTGACTCTTCCTTAAAAGGTGGTTTTGGAGTTATTTACTTTAAAGGAAGTAAGAGAGGGGGAAAAAACTAGAAAATATTACCCACTTCCTCTATAATTCATTGTTTTAAAAAGAAAATAAATTGCAATGTTCAAATGCATCAGGTCTTTTCATATAGCATGCTATTACCAAGCAGCAGTTTGTTTCCAAAGGTGGAACAATTCTCTTTTCAGTTTGCATCTTACAGAGCAAGCACCCAAGGAGAGAGCAGCATTTTTCCTCACAGACAACAAAAATTATGCAGGAGGATTTGGTTTATCTGTACACAGTAGCCATGAGCTAGTCCTGAGTTGGAAAAGGTCATGGTATTATTTATATTTCTAGGTCAGACAAAGATATCAAGTAATTAATTGCCAAACAGGACCATAAAGTTAGCTATGGGAGCAACATATTAATAGGATAATCTAACCTTGGCTCCTCTGGACACTCTGCATATGTGAAAACAGATGTTCCTTCAAACTCCCCCCTTCTCCTAACAGGGACCTAGTGCCTAGCTCTGTGTTGGGACACAGCCCAGGAGAAAGAATTTGTTACAACAGCTTATTCCCAGAAAACTCATTACCTGTTTCTTCCAAGGACAAGGCAATGGAAATGTCCCAGAGGGCTAGATCCTGCCTGTGGGTGCCAGATGGACCAGGCTAGATGTCATCTACTTCTTTTCTCCAACATTTGCACCTAATTATTTCTTCCAGGTCAGTCTTTATTGTTTTCAAAGCTCTCAATGCAGGACTTCTTCCATCTCATGACAACTTTCTATGTAGACTGTCCCTAAGGATATTGTCAGTGTGAGGCATGAATCTACATTAACCCAACACTTACTGTTTTTAATTGGCCAAATCTCTGCAAGTCAAGTCATCCTCAAACAATGTACTCAAAATTAGTCTTACTGCGCTATTTACAGCCACCTAAATCTTTCTTAAAGTTATTATATCATGCAGTGAAAATCTTTGTTTTCCTGGCAGTAAACTAAGATGACAGACCTTGTGCCAATACAGAGGGATAGTCAAATTACAGACATTATGAAAAGGACCTCATAGTATTCACTTACCCTTACAGAACAGGAGATCTGAGGAAATAAATCACATGACTGGAATACTGATATGAAAGGACACAGCTTGTTCATAATGGACATGCAGGGAAAAATAAAGGGTATAGCAAGAATGAAGATCTGCTCAGAGAGCCAGAAACTATAGACAGAGAGACTTTTCAACATGCTCTGTGAAAAATAAAGGCAAATGAAGCAGGAATTGTATGGCAGCACACATCTACCTTGGCTTTCCAAACCAGGAGGCTAATGAGGATGGGGCTTTTTTTCCCCTAAACATCTCAAGAGTTGTCCAAAGTGCAGGACTAGGAATTAACACAGAGGCATGCCTGGGAAGACTGAGAAAAAACAGCTTCAAAGAGATGGGCTTATTAGAAATCTGTAGGTCTGGCTCTTAGCTTGAAGTCAGTGGGGCTCATAGTTTAATTTAGGATGATGAAGTAACAATCACATCAATCCATACACAATATTTCTGTGGAATAACATTTACTCTCCAAGGAGCTGAACTCTGAAAATGATCTCTTGACCTAAAAAGTCTCAGTGACCCTTCATTATTCAATGTTACCAACAGAAGGATCATTCTCCCATTTCCATGGCAACGGTACCAGTGAACAGCAAAAGCTATCAAGGTCAGCCATATAAACTGAGAAAGAAAAGTAATTTTCTGTGTAATGGTTCATATGAGCTTTAACTGCAGTAGTGGCAAATAAATAGCCATATACTTGCTTGATCACCTGTCTCAAATGTACATAAGGGAAAAAAAAAAAGAATTGCTGAAGTACAACAATCACTGCCTTGCTCTCTGGGTCTGACACCTGCTCTAGTGACTACTGCTTTGGAGGGGGAATGCAGACTGCAGGAAAGCATTCAGCTATGCAGTGCTATAATATGAGGAACCTGATTTCTTATTAAGCCAGCATTAAAGAAGCTGGTCAACATACAGCTTTTATCATGTTGATCAAAGTTCAAGTCATAACTGCAGAAAAGCTCAGGTAGAAAAGTCAGAATTCCTGCCTTCTCCCAAGGACCTGCTGCACATGGAAAACATGAAGAGTTCTTATTACCTCCCTATTAACCTACTCACAGCATCCAGGCGCTGTCGTGCCAGGCTCCGGTCCCCATCTCTTTTCTCTGTCACCCTTTGCAACAGCTGTGACATCTCCAGGAGCAGGTTTGCAGGCTTTGGCCAGCTGTGGGGTACGGGGCCACATGGCTGATGGGGACCTGCCACAGTGCTAGCACCAGTGGCTGAGGCTCTTGAGGCTTCCTGAAACCGTTTTAAGCCCTTTCCTTTATGAAGATGCTGTAGTACTGGGTACAGCTGCAGTTCCATATACATTATGAAAACGAAATAGACTCTGTGGCCATTTCTCTTTTTAATTTCTGCTGCTTCTGTTGTTCTGTACAGTGGGCTCAGACAAGAGCTCATGATAAGCTCCTTGATGTGGTTCCATACATATTTATGTCTTACTACTTCTTGGTTTTTTGAACAAGTAATCTGAGTCATTACTATCTCTGTTCACATGAGAACACCCAAGGCTGCTTTGTTCTGTTGCTGTATTTGAGTATTCCCATGGTTTTTAATATCTTTATTAAAATAATGTAACTCATTTGGGGGGGTAGCTGGAGAAACTGTGTGGACTCACTGGGGACAATAAACACAGCAGAGCTAGAGAACATGGCTCTTCATGGGGTGACTACAGCACCTCCCTTCAAAAATCTCATTATTCCTGACATTCTCATACTTGCAGTTACCATCTGACTTAACTCACTTTTTTATTATTTCTAATATTCCATGACAAAAAGGGGCTTTTTATTCAGTTCCTTTCACTAAAATGTTTCTGTCTCACATCTTTTTCAATTGAAAAAAATTGGGCATAATTTCTAATTTCTATTTCCAAATACTTGTAACACAGCTTCAGTTAAACACATTTTATTACTTACCTGAAGATAGTATATTAAAGTTAAAAAGGATTTTGATTCTAAAATAGGACATTCGCATCATTGTAATTACCTGTATTTTTCATTTATTTAATTTTATTTTGAGAGCATGCTGTTAGGAAAATACATAAATCACCCTTAGCTAAGAGCTCTGTCAGGCTGGGGAGTGATTTACAAGGATGCTTAGAGCTCTGCACAAGGTGCATGTTTAAATAAGCATTTACTTTCTGCAATGCCATAACTATAATATTTGTCTTATTATTCTGCATAAAGCTGACACAGAGTTCCAGGATTATAAATTGGACCAAGGATGTAAATGCAGCAGTTTGAGCAAACTCCTGAAGTTATTGCTGTTCACAGTGAATTGCACCATTTTGTGATCAATGACCAGCATTTAATTGTTACCCTGGTTGTCAGGCATAAAGCTCTGATTCATGACACTGCACTTCTCTCTACCAGTACTTCCATGGCCTGAAATCCAATCAATAATTAGGACATTTCTAAACCAAAAGAATATGAACTTCAAAGCTCCTTTTCACAGCAGATTTTCAAAAGCTGAACCTTTCTGTTGCTGTAACTTCAAAAAGAAGACATGCTGTTCTTCAGACATGTTTGGGGGGCTGGGTGACACCACACCTGCATTGTTCCCATATATCACTATATCATATCACTAACAACATCTTTGATCCAACTCCTGAGTATGCTGGCACCTTGTATACCATAAAAGACTCATCAGGAATGATTCAGCCTTTGGCATGGGAACAGCAGAAAGTTCTGTTCTCATTAAATGCCATAATAAATCCTGATTTGACTTAAGGAGGTCCCATCTCAATGCAGTGCACCCACAAGCTCCTACAGAGAGTAACTTTCACCTGCAGCAACTGCTCTTAGCATGCTTCAGGGACTGCTAGGGTGAAACCAAGAAACTTAATAAGCACAACATAGGTTTCTAGACACTGAAGGTGGGAAGTACCTGAAAGGTGGCTTGATGTGGCTCTTTCTCTCAGGTTTTTCCCTTCTGTTACTGACTCTGTTGTGCTAAAAGCAGTTTTATCACAGGGATTTAATAATCAAGTTTTAATCAATTTCATTTCTGTCTTCCTGACACTCGGATATGAAAACAAACCTGCCTAAGTGTACCTAATGAAAAGTACTTTATCCTTAGAAAATCCAACATCTCTTAAATACCAAGCTTTCCTAGTATATTTTGTTACCTGTATGTTGTATCTTAGTGCCTTTCCTGCCATAAGACAGAAATAGGCACATGAGTATCAGAGCCTCTTGTTCCTTTGAGGCCACAATCAACAGGCCCGGATCACACTGGAGTAGCAAATCCTGTTTAAGGAGAAATGACAGAAAGCAATTGCCACAGAAGATGATTTTGTCTCAGAAGGAGACAACTATGAATAAAATGAGCTGTGCAAAGACTCACAATGTTATCTTTGCCAACTCAGCCACAAGACAGAATCCGTAGTCACTCCTGGTGTCAGAATTAGCCCTGCAGACATTTGTGTGACCACTTCTGAAAGCCATTCAAAGACAGACACTCAGCAGCTCTCCAGGTGATCAGCTCCATTGCTTTGCAACTCCCTTCCCACTACTGGAAGCTTAAGGATATTTGAGTTTTAAGCCTATTACTATTTGTCTTTTTTACTGTGGTTTTGCAGTAAATGCAAACATAGCAGCTATGGTTTACATACTTTCAAACTTGTATTACTCCTTGCAAGATGTGCCTGAAATTCACCTGAATAATCACAACATGGCCTGGAGCCTTTCTCCAGTGCTGTGACTCTTAGCATCTGTGGTAAAGAGAGCACTACACCATTACTGTCATTATTGTTGCTAAAAGATTAGCACTTCCTCATTAATGCTCTCATTGGCAACATTCAGACCCATGTTATTTTTAGTCTAAAACTCTGAAACTTTTATTAGATACCCAAATTGCATTAGTATTTGTCATATTCAATGAGCCAAAATTTAATTAGATTGAAGACATTATCATTGGCGAAGCACTTGAGCCCACTAATTGTCATTGCTTAATACTTTAATTTTAATTATTTCCTTTATTGTCAGTCAGTTCTCCTCCTAAAGTTTCCATGAGATGCATCGCTCATGCTGTTTGAAGTCATGTTCAGTGAACACGCTTCCTTACAGTTAGAAATTGTCAAGGAAAGGAATTGCTGGAAACAGATTTGGCCTGCCACACTGCTCTCCTTTAGCACATGGGAAAAGCTCTATTCCCCTTCAGCAGAGCACACAAAAGTAAGGGATTCCATTTATCTGAGGGTTGCAGTGTAGCATTTGCCACCCAGAAAGGCACAGAAAGGATTTTCTAATGCTATGGATTTTGAATCCACATAGACTTCCAGAAGAGTTTGAAGATTATAACAACCTGCTCCTCATACCTCCTGGAAAGGGGAAAAAAAAAAAAAAGAAGAAAAAGAAATTCTCTAATGGTCTCACAAAGGGGTGAATTTCAGTTGTGGAAGGAGATGATGGTATCTCCTTTGGCAGGAGAGCTCTTGTGAGAGCTTTGAACAAGTGCTGTGATCGACAAATGAGGTCTGTGACAATGAAGGGCTGCACAGAATCCTTAGGAAGAGAAGTCTTTGGAAACCAAATGACACGAAACAGGAATGGACTCACAAGAACTAAATGCAACAAATGCACAGAATCTTGCAGAATAATGCCTGATGCTGAAAGCACTGTAACCATCAGCACTAGCCACTAAGCTTGGAGGCAGGCAGCATGTTTATAAACACAGTGAAACAGTGATGCAGAGTCATGGCATTGAACAGATCACTGATTAAACAGATGAGCAATTTGCCACAGTGCATTTGGTGTGCTGCAGGGATATAATAGATGGCTTTGCAAAGTGCTTTAGAATGGTCAATTACACGGTTAAACCATACAGATGTCTGTGGCATCAGGAGCTGCTGGAGGACAGCCCTCTTGCATTTGTATCTGTCAAAGACAGAATCCTTCTGTACAGCTTGTTTTCAAACAACCAAAGTAAGGATGGGATTTGCATTAAACCCAAATACTCTGCTTTCAGTTTCATGCTGAATGGCTGCTGCAATATTAAAAAATGCTGAATAAACTAACCCAAGATCTTACATGACTTGCTTGCCCTGCTGAGTTTTCCTTGCTGTTGTGCACTGCAGCTACTGCCATTTGTTCCAATCTTCAGTCATTAATTTAACTAAGCAGAAAAAATGTTTTTCCTTCACCTAATAAAGAAATAAGAGGCTGTTTTATTATTTTACTGAGTGAAGATTAAGCTTTGGGGGATGAAGGAAATATAAATGAAAGAAAGAAGAATGGGTAAAAAGCTAAGAACTATCTCTAATTTCGCTGTAATTGCTTTCTCTGCAGCTGATGATGATAGCTATCACTGCTGGTTCATCAGCTTCCAAGTGTACATTTTAGAAAAAAGATGGAGGTTTTTCCAACTCACTGGGCTACTTCAGAGCAAGCAATGAGAAACTATTCAGTAAGACTTGGACTTGGCAATTTAGTCAAGAAAAGTTAACGAGATTGTCTCTTCTAGACAATATAACACAAAAGTGACCTTGGCTGGGAACATGCAGTGGTGTGGCTAAGGGTGGTATCTGTTTCTAGACTAAAACTGCTATTCCTGCAGCAGAGATGTTTTTCTCCCTCTATTTTGATTAACATTACTCTTCGTGCAAAACTAAGATCTTTGAAAAGCATTATTATACATTAACCCCTGTAATCCAGAAGATACGTAACTCACGTAATCAAACAACTACCTGTGATAGACTCAATCAGGGAAGAGCTCTCCCCGTGGGAAATGAAATGTGCATATTTCTAAAACACTGTCAGCATTGGAAATCTTTTCTCACTGTGACAGAGAATAACTTCCCAACTAACCTAGCAGTGAGACTTTAAAGGAGTAAAGTAGCAAGTCCCAATAAGAGTTAATGAATGCACTGAGTTCAATTAAGACTTTACATGCAGCAGAAATAAGTAAGAAAAATAATTCAAATGGTCCATAACTGAGAAATGTAATCATGTGCCTTTTCAAGCACGTGAGCAATCCATTAATCTGCTTTACTTGCATTAGAGAAACTACTCATACACATAAACTGAAATATATGATTAATTATTTCCCTAACAGAAGAATGGCTAATGCAACTAAATGTTGTACACATGCATTTAAATGTTTAAAGGTCCTTGATTCAGCATTTTATAAGCTAAAACATTTAAATTTGCTTTTGGTGGAAAATCTGTTCCCTGAATGCAAAACATTCTCAGAAAGCAGCATTTGAATTGTTACACAAAAGTATTTTGCTGAGAGTCAACAGCTGATCATCTAATAAAAGGTTCCCGTATAATCAGTCACAACCAAGTGAAAGAGCTTGTGTTCTACACATTCAGTATGCTGCAAAAACAACACAAAAAAAGTGTTCTTAAATAAAATCAAGTAATAAATGGCAGCTAAGAACAGTTCTTTGCTCAGCTCCTAACAGTAAACTGCACTTGCAGAATAAAGTTTCAGAGACTAAAAAAGTGACTGTTTTCACACACATGCAAAAATTCCTTCACCAACAAGTATTTACTGTTTGGATTGTCACAGGACTCTATTATGCATTTATTAGCATCTCTGATCATACACTGATTATTAATTGTATTCATTTTGCCTTAAATTTCTGGGTGTTTTGCAGCTTATGTACCATATAAATGTACTCTTTTATGCTGCTTCTTGAGTTAATACCCATATTTCACTTTGGGGATGCTGTTATTATTTACTCTGAACAAACAGACACGTCCACACCAGTATCTCTGAAACTAGAACAAAACATCCAGCAAGATGCTGTCTGAGACCTCCACTGTGACAAGCAATGTCTGAACCTGATGAGGTCAGTCAGTCGATAATGAGCTGCACTTTATGCTGGCTGAAATGTAAATAGGGAAGATAAATAAAAATTAAATTTTATGATAAAAAAATGTATTTTGTTCACAGCTTCCTTTTCTGTTTTGGCTTTTAAACATGAAGTTTGACAGATGCTGCCTTCAGAGCAGAGCACTGGATCACCGTGATGCATATTCTGTAGTCACATTTGAGTCAGCGTTTGAGAGGACCTGTTGCCATATGGAAAAACGGGAACAATTACTCTAAATAATTACATCAGTTTATTGCTGTCTGTTGCCAAGAGAAACAAGTCCTGTTGGTAATATCCACTTGTGTTGCCAAGTAACTTAATCTTGAGGGAAACTAAATATGCTCCAGTACTAGCACTTCGCTAACAATAAATATCCTTTCTAACTAATATCATCATGGCTCATAACTGCATCTTTGTCCTGGTAATTTCCTAAGGTAATCTCTGCTAAGTTATGCGTTGATGACCTCAGAGGTACGAGTTATCACACCTGCCCTGACACGTGCTTGGAGATGGTATCCATGTACAAATAGGGCAGTCTAGGCTTCCTTCCCTACTCTCTGGGGAGAAGATGGAACTTCTAAGGCAAGTGAAATTTAACAGACTAAATGAACTGCATGGCAGAAAGCAGACAGTTTTGTATTGATGAGGAGTCCCACTGGAGATGGTGTTGGCTTTACTAAGCTCCGGAGCTAGAGAAGACAAATCCAGGTTAGGTGCTGTCCCACCCAGGCTGTTAACAGAAAGGGAAGCCAGTCCTGGTAAGCATGTTTAAACTTTTCCTTTGGCAGCAAAGCCTGGCCAGAGTGAGCTTGGTGATGAGCCTATTCTGTAAAACCTGTAGGCTGGCATTTTCAGACTACAATGCTGTTTGTATTTGAACTCAGCACAGCTGCAAGTGTGAGTGAGGCCTCTTACTCAAGATCTTAAGGCAGATAGAAATACTGGCTGGAGTTACCAAGGGAAGACAAACTGGTCCTAGCACCTCCCTCACACTCCTGCCACAGGCACTTGCACTGTTCTTCGGCCAGTTGTGCTATGCCTTTCAGTTCATCATCACTCGTAAACTTTAAAGCCCTGCTGGTTAAGTGCTGTCATGCAAATTGTTCCAGCCAGCAGCTTACTGTTTCTCATTGTGCTTTCCATTTAAATTTCATTCCAGCTAGAAAAGACAGCACCAAAATCCCTCTTTTTGTCCCTCAAGTTTATTGCATTGAGCAGGCTTCCCCTCCTCAGCTGCTCACACTGCAATTCTCGTTTTCTGTCTTTGACTTTCTGAAGCCATTGAACACAGCCCTAAAGAAACCACTTCTGCTTTATGCACCACTTAACCGCAGCAAACAACTGCAACATGGTGACAAGTGCTTTCTTGTCTCACTAAAGTCACTATGTGCCATTTTAATTCAACTGTTTCTAAAAAGTGCTTGATAAATTCTAACATATTGTAGCTTCCCCATAGCTAATACCATGAACAGCACTATTCAGATGGATGCCTGACAGGCCCTTTATTTAAGGCTTATATTACACAAAGCACTTTGCAGTCTTAAGTGATTCCTCCCTAATCCAATTGAACTTGTTGATACAAAACCTACCCTGCAGTCCCTGCTGACAGTGACTTGACAGAAACTACAGAGTTTGTGATTTTCTGTTTTCTGTGTGCTGTCACTGATTTTTTTGGCTGTGCTTATCCACTCTCACATGTTGACAGCCTCTAATCAACATCTAGGATCCTGTGGTGGTTGGGAGTATGGGGTGTTTTTCACTATGAAAACCATGTCCCATGCAGCTGTCAGAACAGAACCCTCTTTTGCTTTGTTCTCTTCTTTTTTGGAAAAAGGTACCATGGACAGAATGATTTCATGATGCGCATACAAACTTCTCACCTGTATGAGCAGTGCTTATGGCAAGAAAATGAATTCACCTGTTACAAAGACCTTATATTTCTTCTAGCAGACCAACTTTGTCCATGACATCCTCTGCACATGAAACCCTTAATTCATCATGCCTCACCGCTATCTTGAATCAGGGTATAAATACTCTCCAATTTGGACAGCTCTTTATGCCCTTCTCATTTCAGATTTCTTCTAAGGACCCCCTTCTATACTGAGATCTACAGAAGAAAGAGTATGTTCTGCTGTATTATACTGTTTACCTTCAAGTACATTTTACTGAATTAATTTAATTCTGTAAGGAAAACTGTTCTATCAGAGCAAATTAACCATTTAATGCTTCCAGATGTATCTTCCCACTGATTATCATTTGTCTCTATTGTTTTAGGTCAAATCCTTAATCTGTATTTTAAAAACTACCCGGCACAAAGAACATTTTCAACCAGGGTGTCTGGAAAAGTCATATTTTCAGTACAGAGCTCCACCATTCCAAATCTATAGTGATAATATTTGAATTAAGAACGTATACTCCTGATTAAATGGATTTCATCTTACTCCTAGATCAGCCACTCTTAAATCATTTTACTTACATAAACACACATAAGTTTTCTTTAAAAAAATTAAGATGTATTAGTGTGCAGGGCACAGCATGTATTGAATCAATTCTTTGTAATACAAATAAGGAAATATATAAGTACATAGAGAAATCTGTGTAGCTCCTCTGGTACTTACGGAGATTGTTCCTTTGTCTTCTCAATTCTAATAGCAGTGTGTACAAATTGGCATTGACAATATACAGTTATTTGCTTCCTAAGGGCCTAATTTCCTATGTGTTTCTGAAGGTCACAGAGACTCAGCCAAACCTGAAACAATCATTTTAATCCCCAGTCTTTTTATTTCAGTACAATGTAATTATCTTATAGACTTTTGTGTAGACTTATTTACTGGTTTTCTTTTCCTGTTGGGTAAGTGTACAGTAACTAAATTAAGTTCAATTAGGTAACTGTCACCAATAGTTAAAACTTCATGGCATTTTAAAAATTACTTAAGTAATCCAAGCATAAAAATTATTCTTTATGATACCATTTCAAAGCAGTGGCACCAAATCCTTACCATACAATAGCCTGTGACTCAGAATCATTAAACTCATCATCACATTTTCCTTCTATCTAAGTTACATATTCCTTGAGTTATATACAGTGTCCTTTTTTCCTTTTTATATTTGGACTAAAGCATCTTTAGAAGATAACAAAATACAAAACAGATTATTCAGCATCTTACTTTATAATAGCGTATTAAAATATGTCTTTAGTTATACATATGCAACCCTATGGCTTTTAGAAATCAGAATTTTCCCTTTTGTATATGCACACAATGACATGTCTGTCTTGTGTTTCCCCTCTAGCCTTGCTAGTAGAGTATTTTAAAGATGATACACTCTCAGAGAAGCCATCATCCCAAGAAGCCCAAAGCACCTTGATATAGAGACCCACTTGAATTTAAGCAGGCATTTAAATCCAGCTAAGTCTGCGCGCTTTTCAGTACCCAGAGAGTCTTAAAGATAATTTTTACGCTGAAAGGGGCTAGAAGCAAGTTTTGTCCTCTGAAAAAGCAGAATATTTGCAATACCCCAGTACAGATTAATGGTGCTCTGTGAGATTTATTTTTGAGTACATCAGGAAGAGGAAAGCCTCCATTAACAAAAGGGCAGACCATGAATCAACAAATGCCAGTAACTGGAATAAGCAAGAAAACACTTTAGGTCATGGTGAACCACCAGTTTCATCCTGTGCTGCATTTGGCTTTCTGGCTGTATTGAAGAGAATGACATGCTGTCTTTAACATTACTTTCCTTTTACTGAAGAGGAAGGATATCAGTGTTCTGGGAGATCTCCATGATATGTGTCTGTATGATACAACATTGCTAGTGTGAAATTACTAGTTGTACTATAATTTAAATGAGAAAAACTTACTTGAAGGCATTGGCATCTCCATGGACCTTGTAGTTGTCTGCACTGATTCTTGAGATAACTCTTGTGACAGCAATGAGAATACCAATATTGACCTGAAGAAAAAGGAACAAGACTTGGTTAGGACAGTAAGTATCGGCTATATCAGAGATGCAAACTGTCCTCAGAATGTATTGTACAAATACAACAGAAAATAGGAACTCTGTGTGTTGTATTTATTTGGCAAAAGAGGTTTCCAACTTCGGACTGGCATAGCTTGACTCTTGTCAGTGGATTTCCCTCTTCCAGCAGTGGGTTGTTTCTGCTTGTGCTTTCTTTCCTTCAGGAACAGTCCTTGGCTGTCTAGGATAAGGCTGGATTGATGTATTGCTTCTCAGCTAAAGAAGTGCTCAGCGTCCCTACTGTACAAATAAGTAAAAGCTGACAAATCAGACAGAAACTTTAGTGAGCAGGGGCATGTGTCTGCGTGCTCTTCGGTTTTGTGTTTGCATGTGGACAGGCTTTAGAAATCACTTCCCAGTCAGCAATTCCTGTTTCTTACCGAAGTCTGTTTGCAATTTAAGCACACGAGTATTTTTAAAAAGCAATGAGGAAAATATGTTAAGCCTGATCTCTGCTCTTCAAAAGCTCTGCTCTTTTTGATGTCAGGCTCAGCAGAAACATCAACGAAATGAAAAGAACTCCCACCAGAAAAGTCGGAAATCTTGAAAAGACTAAGGCTGAAAATGTCTAACAAAAGAGAGTTTGCTCTGGCATCACAGGTGAATAAAGCAGAAAATCTTTACCACTTGAAGGAAATGTGGCAAAGATTGTCTTGCTGTGCAAGGACCTTGGGTTTAAAGAAAAAAAAGGGGAGAGAACGTGAAGGTGAAAGATGCATTTTCCCCTTCCTGTCCGAAGCTACACATCTGCTGCAAAGTTGAGATTTAGCATCAAGTTAAGAACAAGGGTAGACAAAACTATACTGAACTAAAGAACAAAAAGAGAAGATTTAAAATATGCTGTGTTGCTAAGTTAAAATTCAGTCACCATAATCTGACACTTATATTGTAATTCTGAGGATGGGAGGGTGAATTACAAAATGTCTGATAGCCGTGGGTTCATTGGTATGCTTCAACTCTGACCACTCTTAAGTTTCTAAGGGCAGATCATCACCTGTGTAAAGCAGGAGCATAGCTGTGATAGTTCCTTTCTGCCACAGCTTTTTAGCCTGTTCAAAGAATACCCCATGGAACTTGACAGCCTTTCAATTACAAGTGTACTTGTTCAGTCAGCTTTACAGAGATGAATGAGAGGTGAAATCAATGGCCTTGGGATCATTTTCCCTATTCCCACCAAATCATATTTCATAAATAACTTTTGTAAATTTATTGAGGTGGTAACGAGCATTTTTGAGAAACCCATTTATATGCTAAATATGCACATTGACTGAAGCAGCAAATGAGGAACCTGACCAAGTTGAACTCTCTCTTCTTTCTCTTCTCCCAACTGTCCAATTTTCTGACACATTGACCAAATGATCATCATTATTACTCCAGCTTTCATGGGAATTACACAGAAAATGCCTCTCTCTACCCTTAACTTCTTTCCTGACATACTCTCTTTCAGCAGCCTTTTCTAGTCTTTTATCCAAAGTATCAGTCACAGAATCACAGAATCAGTCACTTTATTAGTCACATTTTGACACCTCTTTGTGGATGTCTCACTGACAGTTCAAGTTCACCCTGGCACAGCCCAGGATCCCTTTGTCTGATGACTGCACACACTCCTGCCAGCTTCACTAAACTCTAATGCTTTCTTTCATTCCCAGTTCTCTCTAGATATTCCCAGATTTTGCTTTCTGCATAGCATTTTTTAAGAATACACAGATTATGACTAAATAATGTACATTAAGATACTCTCCCCAAAAATGAAGCCTCATTCTTCAACTTCTAAATTTCCTGTATCTCACAAAAGCCAATGAAAGTTGTGAATGATCAGCACCAACACCTGAACACTCAGCATCTTGTAAATTCTCACTGTACTGAACATGAAACCTAAAGTCTGGTCATGAAAACAGCACGAGCAGGATAGTCTTGGAGATAAAAATTTGATGGTTTTCTAAAGCACCAAATGTTCAGCATTTCTGGCTGAATTTTAGTTTCTTCATAAAAAAGAAGTTAAAT
This sequence comes from Agapornis roseicollis, assembly GCA_002631895.1. Classification (NCBI taxonomy): domain Eukaryota; kingdom Metazoa; phylum Chordata; class Aves; order Psittaciformes; family Psittacidae; genus Agapornis; species Agapornis roseicollis. The sequence goes on from NDXB01001371.1 coordinate 74,055, forward strand.
TGAAAGTTAATTTCCTAGGTATGCTGGATGTCCTAAAGTGGAAAATTAAAAAGGCCTGCAGTTTCTGTTGTGCAGTCAGTCTGAATATATGTCTTTCCAGGGAGCATCACTAATACATTTAAAGATGAGAAGGAAACATTGTGCTCTCACTGCTGATAAAAAACAATGTACTTGTAAAATTAGCAAGGAACCATTATACTCCAGTTCCCAAGTTCTATAGTTAGATTTCCTGAACTAAAAAATTTTGGCTTAGGTATTTTGAGAAACCAGTTATCCCATCCAGCCTAAACAAAGAGATCAGCTACAAATGTCTGTCTTTGTTAATGTTTCAGTAAGTAAAGCATGGAGGTATTTCCACTGCTCTTATTAATGGAAAACCAAACCACCACCACTGAATTGTTCTTCCAGTGATTTTTTTTGGCATCTGATGTAAACACTTTGCCAGTGATTTGAATGGGAGAATGCTTAGTTGATGAAACACCCATTGTGCTTTAACCTGTATCAGAATGTTCAAAGTAGGAGAATATAAACATTTAGATAAGGGACCTACAAATAGCTGCTGCTTCTTAACTCTTCTGAAAGCCCACATTACCTGACGGTTGCTGTGCCTAAATTACACAGGAACTTAAGAACAGTTTTGCTTGCAGGTACTGGCCACACTCTACTTACAAAAAAACCTAGCTCAGAACATCAGTGCTTGTTTCCCAACTCACGGGATTCCTTTCAAGGCAGCTTATCCAACCCCAGCCACTTGCAGATCTCTGTGAAACCAGCAAGAGCTGCCAGTTCCCATTACTGTGGGCTTGATCCAAAGCCCACCAGGACCCATGGAAAGATCCCAATGACATTAAGGAGCTCTGGCTCACTCTAGTGACAGCTTCATCTGACTGAAAATTGTCAGATCAGGAAAAGAGTTAAATGGGTAAAAAGGACCTCTTTCAAAGTCTTCTCTCATCAAAATGTTAACAGCCCAGATACAGTGAGACAGATTCCTTCCTCACTTTGATTTTCTATTTTTTTTTGCAGGGGTTTCACCTAGATTTCCTCCAAGTCTCATGAGATTTTTGTTTCTTCTTTAGTACAGTGCAGAAATCCCATGTGTAAAACCCTCTGATGTGGTGTTTTGCATCCTAGCCAAGAAAAGGCTTGGCAGCACAAAGGAGCTATAAACAAGTATAAAACATATTGCCTTAATTAAATCCATTGACCAGCTTTCCTCTAAAACCACAACTATTTTAGGCTCCACTTCAGTTTTGGGCAATGGTACAAGGAATTATAACTGACTCTTCCAATCTGAGGTTTAACATACTCGTTCATGGCGTGAGTTAATTTGATCCTTACTGTGACTGCAATGGTTGCACACCACTGCTGCAGGTTGTTGCAGTTGCAGCCCATTGCTGGACAGATCAGCGATTACTGGATATTCTGCATTTCCAAACACAGCTACTTGATTAAAATAGATCAATGTTAAATGATTTTTGAAAAGCCTGATTCCACTTTTAGCTATCCCTGAGCAATTCTAACTACAGATGGAATAGACTAAATTGAGTTATTTTAGACTTATGTGTACATTATTTCATATTAATGCATGTAGTATCACACCAGTCAGAGCTGAATAGCAGAGCAAAATTTCGAGGTTGAAAATACACAATAATATTGATATTAACCCTTAATTTTTAATTTCTTACAGTCTGTCCTCTTGTTCAAAAAAATGTCACATGCTTTCTTGTTAAGAAGAAATCTAATTTTAAAACAAAACAAATTTAAATTTAAAACAGCTTAACGGTACAGTGTAATTGAGGGGTTTAGTAGCTGCGGTCTGTTTATTTGTGCTCAAATCCACCACAGCACTGAGCTATGTACTTGATTTCAGTGACTGAGGAATCCTACTGTCTTGGGGCCTTTAAACACTGTGGGTCCAGTTCTGTCACTCTTTCGTGTGATGTCTAATAAGGGACACAAGCTGTCACTTTTCCATCACTGGACTTATTTCAGAGTTAAAATCTCAGCATACAGAAGTCATTGTAATTCTGCAGTGGTACATAAAGGTATGAATAAATACCAGGAGGAAGAGAACTTACTTAATCAAGTATGATCAGCAGGTATAAAGGAGAGAATTTCTTTTATATATTGAATGTTCATAAGCAAGTACCAACTAAAGTCAGTGATGGCAAGCTCAGCCTGGGCCTCAAGTTCTTTGGAGTCCCATCTGAAGACAGTTACAAATCCCCCACAGCATCAAACCCTTATAGTATGCTAATGGAAATCATTTAGCTTCATAAAAATGCTGTTTATCTGTAAGACTTGTAAAACACACCAGAAAAATAACTACTTACAGAGAAAACAACAGAAAGGACTTGTCACTACAGCCCAGTATCTTCCCCCACAATGGACAATTCACTGCCTGCAGCACACCCACTGCTCCCTGTTCACAGATGCTTTCCACAGAATTTCCTTAATTCTGCCAACTCTATGGAAGCAGACCAAGCCAGCAGATGGCTGATAACAAACTAAGCCGCCTGCCAGAGATGTAATGTCTTATTCCAAACATTCAGGTGCTTTGTCAAGTTTCTTTTCCATTGAAGACATAGAATCATAGAATAGTTAGGGTTGGAAAGGACCTTAAGATCATCCAGTTCCAACCCCGCTGCCATAAGCAGGGACACCTCACAGTAAACCATGTCACACAAGGTTCCATCCAACCTGGCCTTGAACACTGCCAGCAATGGAGCACTCACAACCTCCCTGGGCAACCCATTCCAGTGCCTCACCACCCTAACAGGAAAGAATTTCTTCCTTNTGTCACACAACATCCAACCTGGCCTTGAACACTGCCAGCAATGGAGCACTCACAACCTCCCTGGGCAACCCATTCCAGTGCCTCACCACCCTAACAGGAAAGAATTTCTTCCTTATATCCAATCTAAACCTCCCCTGTTTAAGTTTGAACCCATTACCCCTTGTCCTGTCACTACAGTCCCTAATGAAGAGCCTCTCCCCAGCATCCCTATAGGCCCCCTTCAGCTACTGGAAGGCTGCCATGAGCTCTCCATGCAGTCTTCTCTTCCCCAGGCTGAACAGCCCCAACTCTCTCAGCCTGTCTTCGTATGGGACATGCTCCAGTCCCTGATCATCTTCGTGGCCCTCCTCTGGACTTGTTCCAACAGCTCCATGTCCAGGCCAACTCTGACTGAGCTTAGCCTGGTCTTCAGATTAATGGCAACAATTTTTTTGCATAAATGCCTTAAGAGAATGTAGCAGCTTGAGCGTTGTGGGTGAGAGAAAGTGATCTTTAAACCTTCAGATGCAGGTAGAAGCCAAAAGACCTACTCATAGAAGGAAATATTTCCTTCATCACATCCCTTGACTCAACGCCCAAGGAAAGAGTACTTTGGGTATGGGAATCCATATAGGGCTGGGAGGTTCTGTGAATTACTCCCTACAAAAGTATGTGTGAGTATTTTTTTCCCAGTTACACTCCTACCACATCATTCTGATTGAAGGCTCCTTGATGTCTATATTGCCTATGGCAGGACAAAAGTAGACTGTCTGCCTAGTCTCTAGGGAGTGGGAGTTGAAAAGAGCAGTCCCCCTGTTTTCTTCACAGCATAATCCTTTTTTCTTGGCAGAGAGAAACTGTGGATGGAAGTAGTCAAAACCTGCTTTTTGAGAAGCATTTTCAGAGCTAAACACTAGTTCATGCAACTAGTAACTGATTTGTTATTTAAAGAGCACAGGCACAGTGTTTAGCTTCCTTATTTCCCTATAGGCACTAGCACATTTTTCAGCTCACATATTCAATGCCCAGAGAGAATAATTTATCAGCTAGCTTGCTGCTATTCTGAGCAGAGCTGGGATTACACTATTTAACAAATTGCTCTGCATGGATCAACCTTGTGAGATCACTCTTTCTCCTTCTCAAAATATTTGTATCCCTACAAGAATATAGCTTGAACTGCACAAATGCTATATATCGTGAGAGCCAGACAAACAAACCCTTACTTTCAGTGGCAAGCAGATACACATGCAAACTATTTGAAGGCTGTGCTCACTCAGGTAAGTAAGCCTTGCACTGTCTGGCATATTGTGATAAATACCATCTTTAGAGAGCTGGAAAAGACCTGATTGTACTAATTACATCTCATTTCCTCCTTTGCTGCTAAAGGATGGCTAGAAGGTGAGTGCTACTGTGAGAAGGAGACATTTGAATATTAGGTTATTTTAATTGCTTGCCAATCATCAATATCTAAATATCTTTGAATACAAACTCACATACAGAAAGTGCAAGGTACAGGCAACAAATTAAGTTTGTTGCAACAAAGTCCAGAGCTGTTTAGCCAGCTCTAATCCAGTGATCAATATTTCTTATTTACACACATATGTTTTCATTTAGGTAAAAGAAACCTGCCCTTACTGCACAGGGACTTTCAAGGGTTGCATTAATAATTTAATTAAAATGCTAACATGAGACAATTTCCATCATCATTATAGCAACTATGTCTTTTTGCAGTATGCTTATTCAGCCTGGCTTTTCAGGGGCAGTATCTTGAGTGAAAGATGCTGGACTGGGCTGGGCTGTAGTATAAAAAAGGCTGATTTCACTCTCTGCCAGGAAAAAGCCAGCCAAGAAGCCACCTTTTGCTTGCCAAATAATTATAGAAACTTGGTAAACACTAGCTGTCTATGGACAGCTCCCCTTCTTTTGGCTTGTGAGCACGATTTATGGGGTTTTTCCATGTAATAAAATTTGGGGAAATTTCTGTGTGCTTCCATTGAAATCCTAGCTTTCTTAAGGAAATGCAGGGTACAATCAGTGGCTCCTCTTGATGCTCCTCCATGTAAGTAGTCAGGATTGGACCTTCCTTAAACAACACAGCAGACACACTCTGGTCTAGATTTGAGGTCATGTCTTTAAAATCTAAGCAAAGCTTTAGAGGCAACCAGTGAGTCTTTTCCGTGTTCATACTGTCACTCTGACATTATAACCTGCAGCAAAAATTGTAGGTGGCCTGATCAAGTAAAGTATTAGAAACAGTGCTGAAGAGGAATAATCTCCAAATTTAATCCTTGCAAACACCACTGGCTCCTTAGGTAATCACTGTGATTAGACTAAAACTCACTGTAATTTAATGTGTGGGCATAACTGAACTGCTGTAGAGCCATCATGTATTGGCACTGGAGCCATGAACCTGCACCCTTCCCCCTGGAAAGATGGTGTTCATTATAGGTGGGAGAGGCGTTTGCGGCAGCCACCTGACCCCAGCAAACTCACCTTCACAGCCCTGCTTGCTCAGCAGGACAAACTGCTGTACCTGACATTGAATTCAAAATCAGAGGGATAGCGCAAATTCCTTATCACTGTAACAAGACAGGTCTGGAGGAGGCTTGTTAGCTCCCCCAGAGCTCACCCCCAAGGTGACAACTCCTTTTAACCATTGTTTTAACCCATTCCTGCTAGCTGCTGACTGCTTGCAAACTGCTGATGAGCATTTCTACTGAGAGCACTCGCAAAAGCTTCCAACACCAGGGAGGTGGAATTGGCCTTTCAACTTTTACTGGTGTATACGAAACACAAGCCGCAGAGTTTGTTCTTTTGAGGATCTTTCAGAGAATTACTGAAAAGCCCCCTATTACTTGGTTCCATGCAGTTATTAATGTCCCCAACAGGACCGATTCACAAGAGGGCTGTCCCAGTATTTTTGGTTGCATTTCTGTCTTGGGATAGTGTGAGAATTAATATGTATATACAGCTGTGAACACCACAAAAAACTGGGTGAGGAACAAAGTAATTTTGGACCATTCATCTCTGCTGTGTCACTGGCCTGGCATCAGACCTTCAGTAAGTTCTGCTGTGGGGCTGACACAGACATGGAACAAGGAAGCAGCAGCCATGGTTTTACCTACCAGAATTATGAACAACGCTGGTGCCACAAAAGCCCAGATTGCTCCATTCTCTAGTGAAAGCCAGCAGCTGCAGAGAAAAATCAGGATGATTTTAGATGGAACACATGGTCAATTAATTAAAAAAAAAGAAAACAAAAAAGCCTAAAAGAGCATGCAAGAAGACTGATGAATTTTAAAAGCAAGAAACATGACAGAGCATCAGTAAGAAGCTGCCTTTCCCTTCACACAGGGAATCTGAGGCAGGATCTCACTTTGATTTGGATCTTGCAGAGAGTCAGTGACAGCTCTCTGCCCTAGCACGCCTTCAAATTATGTTAGGGGCGGAAAGATGGGCAGAAGGGAAACATTTTATTTGCTATTTGCTGTTCCTGTACCCTGTATCACAGGCAGTCATTTCAGTGCCATGAGCACCGTCATTGTAGCAGGAGACAAACTGAAGCACTCCCTGCCCAGCCTGGCTGGTGGTGAGGAAGAGGCTGGGAAGTATGCCGTCAGCTGCACATGTCCTTCTTGCAGCAGTGATGATGTAAGCTAGTTTGCCACACACAAAATAACCCTTGCTCCAAATCTTTTGCTTATATTATGGTAGGGAAAAAAAAAAAACCACCCCAAACTGTGGTGGGTTTGGGGTTTTTTTTACCTTTTTTTCCCCTAAATTAGAAAGGAACTTAACTAATTATCAAAATCTTTAACAGTATTCATTTTAGGTCTTCGGGTGTTTAACTGCAGTTGTCTTCAAAACATTAAGTATCCTCAATCAAAGGTTATTCCCATCTTGTTACAAGTGGTCTGGCCTGCGCTTTCCTCTGTGCAGGGGCTAGCAGGGCGCTCACAGTGGGAGGCCTGACACCTCTGCAGGAAGAGGGAAAAAATAGGCAAAGCATCTCAGGAGCTTTTGTGCATCCTATCAGCAGTGAAAAGCAAACCTGAGGTTTCTAATAATATGCCTATACAACAGGCTGCCTGACCAGTTCCTCAGCAGGATCTTGACGAACTGTTAACTACAGGGCCCTAGTTTAATTACAGGGTTTTCTCCCCATCAGATTTTTCATCCTTACTGCACCCAGGATGAAGACATTTCCATACTCACTTGCCACTTTCTCCATAGCTCTCTAGGGACACTGATGTAGAAATTACACAAATCACAAGTGGGCAGCCTGCAAAAAAAGCAAAGTCAGGGGCAATATTAGTAACAAAAGTACATCTTCAGTGACCCCTGCAAGTTCAGTCAAACTTCATATGGATGACAGAACAGCTCAGAGTTATTTTAGAATTAAGTCTAACTTGACATCTTCCTGCAGCTGTGTAATACAACATGTTTTAATCAATTAATGTCACAAAAAATGACTTTTCAATAAAGCGCGAGTTTAACAGTTAAAATGAATTACTGCTAATTTCACTGAGATTCATAGTCCTTTTTCTGCCTGTTTTTTGCTCAGGTAATTTCTGTCTCTTGCTATTCAAGCAGTGATATCCTGTGAAGCAATAGCACACTTATTTTAGCCACTTTCCCCCAGATAAGTGCACCTTGCTCAAGAATTCAAAACTGTCTAGAAAACAAAGTTGAGTTTCTCCCATGGGTGCACGGCTAGCAGGTGGGAAGACAGAAATGATGACATTTAGTTACCTACAGCATCACATGCAGCAGTGGAAGATGCTTATGAAAGGACAGAAGCAACTTCACATCCCACTCAAATGCCCAACCAAGACTTACTTTAACATAAATATGAAATAGCTCTACAAGATTTCAGTGGTTAAACTAGGCTGTATTTCCAGATGGGTTTTGACAGTTCCCATGTGCTGCATCCTTGGAGGTGGAGCAGTGCTTTACAGGATCATACCCCAATTACACAAAGGCAGACCTGCTGTTGGGGGGACGATATCCTGTTGTGCCATTTCAGCACAGCTTCCCTGGCCAGGAGCTCAAGAGGAAGCGAGGTTTTTCTTGCCAACAGTTCTCATTATAGTAAAACGTCATCCTTTTAAACATTAAATGATTGTCTGTTAATTCCAGTATGATTTAATAAAATGTGAAGTTTGGGCTTTTAACATCTTACAGAATTTAATACCCAGGTCCCAGAGACAGTACTAGATATGACAGGTTAAGTTTCAGCTTTCTTTTGAATTCTTCAGGTTTTCTGCATGAGGCTTTTATAAAATTCTCTGACTAGCAATTTCTGTTTGATCTTAACCAATATCATCCTCACAGAGTTCTGTAACATGTTCCTGAACTGGCAGAACTATAATATTTAGAAAAGTATTTTTGTTCTTTAATAATTGTGGCTAGAAGCACCCTGTATTTATAAATAGGAAGGATACTCAGTAGTTTAGAAGCAACATCTACAGGCATTGCTTAGGTCTTAGACTCTGAAATCCATTCTGCAGGATTAAATTGAATATCTCCATGAACTTGATTCGGCTCTCCCATGCCTGTCCAAATCAGGAATAACCCCTTAGAAATAATACTTATGGAAGACATAAGCAAAGGCAAAATTTTAGTTTACAAGCTCATTTGTCTATTTAAGAGAGGAAATTCCTACACATATCTGAACAAAATCAAGAATACATTCAGCAGAGCAATTAAGCACAGACATAAGCCTATCTGCTGAAACTTAGTCTGCCATGGGTGTGAGAGCTACCTGGATGAAAGGTCCCATGGGTTTGTCTACATTCCCAACATATCTTTGGTTGCCAGTTGTTGATTGGCACTGTTTGACTTCTGGTTCAAGTTGTCTTCCCAGAGCAGGGAATTTGTCACACAAGCAAAAATACCTGTGCCCAGTTAACTCTACTTCGTACTTCCAGTCTGCCTGCTTTTTCCCCCAAGTCACATGCTGGCTACTCAAAGGATTTATCATGACATGTCAATTTTAAGTGGCAGTGAAGAAGAAAATTAAATACAGAGTTCCTTTGGAAGATAATTAAACTTATGCAGATGAAACAGAGCAGTCATCTGCACAAAAAGAGCTGCTAATTCAGTGAGAGTAAAATGGTCTGCAGCCTATAGTAAAGTTTGCCTTTTCTTTGCATTAACAAGATAGTACATGGATAATGGCAATGGAGGAAGAATCAAGGTTTTTTAACAGTGAAACTGGAGTATTTTTCCTTTAGGAAACAACCATTCAATAAATTCCGTAAGGGCTAAAAAAATGTATTTAGCCTAAGGGGATAATATTTGATCTGGACTAAGGAATTCATATGGATTATATATTACACACAAATGTAAGTGTGTTTGATCAAACTTTTGTCAGTAATAATTACGTAAGAGCACTGAAGTTTAGTCTACACCCATAATAGGTAATGTTAAAGTGTTGTGCTGACACTGGTTATCATCCAAGGAAGAGTTACGGTTATGAGATTTTACAGTACCTGAATGTTTTCTCAGTTAGCAGATGCTACAAACATGCTCACTAGTCCTACCTCAAATCTCTAAATTTATGGTGCAACAGACCATGCTTTCCAGAACACAGATGAAAATGTTCTAGCACACCTTTCTGGCAGCTGATCTGTGGCACTAGTGTCATCTGTGCCTCTGCAGCCCTAGAGCAATACAGCATCACATTTAAATGGGGTAAATCAACCCACATGGAGCCACATAATACTGCAGCTCAAGTTCTCCAGGTCCTCAGGCCAGCTAATATAAAGCTGCCTCCCAAACTCGGCATCAAAGTTCAGCTTGCAGAGCAGGCATAAACTCTTAATAACTGGCACAGGAAGCCCAATGACACAATCCTTACTTAGACAAAATTCTCCAAGAACTCAGCCCAAATACATTCAATAGGGTGAAGTCTAAAATGAATGTCGGCTAGTTCCTCTTTTCAGCATTAAATGTCACATCCATTTGCTTTATGTTTCTGAGGCACTAATGATAAATGAAATTGAAAATGCCTGTAAATATGAATGTTGTATTTTGAAAGCTTCTGCATCTTCTGTACATAGCAAAACCCCAGACAGGCCATAGAGACTCTGTGGCAGACAATTCAAAACAATTTTAGGACATTAACTCTAAAAGGCTAAATATGTCATTTATAGAGAAAGATTAAGCATTAGACACAAGTGGAAGTATATTTCCTTCCAATACTGGAAGGATCTACTTTGCTTGATGGGGGAAAGTATATTCTCCAGTCTGTTCTGTAGAAGTTAATTTCCTATGATTTTCTTCAGCTGTGTTATGCTGTACCCATGCAGAAGCCTGGGACTACATCAAGCAACAGCAAATAAAGAAACGCAGCTCTTTTTGACAGCTCAGAACAAAGCCTTCATTCTGAGGCAGTCTCTATAGGAAAGGAGATTGTCTGAAAAAGGAAAACATGTTAAGGCCAAAGTGCCACAGCAAATGCTCCAGTATCACAAACTCTTATCAGTATCCTAGAGATGGGTGGGTGGGAAAAGTTTTGCTACAATAATCTGTGTGTATTATGCTGAATCACCAAGGCAACAAAGTATTTTCTTTCCCCTCAATCAATCTCAAGGTGGTTTTAAAGGTAGGATATTATCACCTTCTTCAAATTGCTCTTCTTTTGAATTCCTGACAACTGCTGTCTTTGAGGTAATTTTAGCACCCTTGGACTAAAGATAATAAACAGGAACTCCAATCAACTCTGCACATTTGCTATCCTGCCTCTCTGATTACTGCTAAATTCATTTTACAGGAGTAATATCTCTCCAAGGATCAGTGATACTCAGTGCAGAGTTCCTTGTTTTATCTCCTCTCATTGCCTCAAGTTTCAACTTGTCTTTAATACAGAGGATGGAAGCTTTTACACATGTACCTACCCCCAGTGCCTCTGCTTAAATAAGAACTATGAATCTGGGATTTTAAGCTAAGGACTGGGGTCTGCCATTATTCCAGGACCTGTGAGATTGCAAAAGTCAAAAGCATTCACACTTCAAAAAGCCAAGAATGAAGAAATGAATTATCTGTTTTGACTAACATGAAATGCAACATCCTTATCTTCATCTTCTTTCAACCATCTGGTCAGCTAAGCCAAAGTGCAAAAACACATCAACTTTTATTAGGTACTGGAAATATGTATCTATTATGGTCTAAAGGTAGTACAAGAATGCTCAACTTTCTTTTAACAGTTGTATTCAATGCAAACTTACCCTCACTTTAAGACCGAACAAAATAATTTTAGGATAAAGCATTTTTAGCCTTTTTCCCCAGTCTTGCAAGGCTTCTGTTTAGATGTGGGAACTTTAGCAATAGATACAACTTCTCACTACTGTCCTTTCATCAAGTTCATGAAGGGTCAGCCCAAACTATCCCACAGAAAACGAGCACACACTGCTGCTGAATGCAGTACTGACAGCTGACCTCTAATTAAATCTCTAATTAAACTTTTATAATTGTATTCAGTGCCAGTATGCTAACAAAAGAGAAAGTTGGGAGCTGACAAACCTGGGTGTCCTTTTAAGCATTTAAGTAAGGAACACTGCTGGGTGGATCTCTCTAAAACCATCACTGTTTAGCAACATCTGTTACCAACTGATGAGCATTAAACTTGCATACCAGCCAGTGAGCTGTGGTGCTGTTGACTGAAAGTTGCCCTGATACTTGTGAAGAGATAAGCAAGTTGGAATGCAGTTGCCTCCTTACATTACTTCAGTGATGGTTAGACACACTTGCAGCAATAGCATGATGTCAGATATGACTAAGGAAATTCAACATTTTAATTCAAATGTAGATACTTGGAGCTATATGGAAAAAATAAAGCAATACAAACTGCTTTCCCAGTGACGTGGTAGATTTACTGGATTTCAGTAAAAAAATTTTTCCTATTCCTTGTAAGAATATTAATTGGAATGTACTTTCAAAAATTAAAATATCTGGCAAAAAAAGGTATTTTGCAAAGTTTACACAGAGAAGTGTATTACTGTTACATGGATGATGTCTCCCACTATCTATTCAACCAGTAGCTTTGCTACATTTCAGAAACAGAGCTTGTCACTGGGTTTCTTACACAATCTTTGCCAAGAGCAGCATTGCTACAACAGATACAGAAACTTCTGCTTCTGGTACCTCCTGTACCTTGCTCCATACATCTACTGTTTGGTCTGCGGCATTTTCCTCCAAAGCATTATTCAAAATACAACTGAAGAGACTTTTTAGTAACCGCATTTAACATCCCATTGGACATATAGGCTATGTACACACTACTACTGAGTGGCAGCAATCATACTGCAATAAATGGAAGCACTAATACTAGTCATATCTCAGCCAGATGCCGTGTTTATCCTTGTGCTTTTTAAATTACTTTGTAGATTGCTGCCATTTTACAATAAATAAACCTTACACAAAATGCCAGAAAAAAAAGGGTAAAGGTGCATTGCAGCACATCTAAATCATTAATTTATTTTCATAAGGTAATTAATGACTGATTATAAATTGAGTTAATTAAATCATCTGCTATACGCAAATACCCCAGTGAATTAAGTGCCAGTTCCTAATTATTTTATAAACTCTTGTCTTTTTACATAACATTTTTGAAGGAGAAAGAGTTATCAGGGTCTTATGTGAGAACATTTTCTTTAGTTTGATCCACTTTGATTTGTAATCCATGAGCTCTGGATTAAATAAATCCACAAGAAACCTCTATAACATCAGCAGGTTTATCTGCATTTAGCACTGAATCTAAAACAATCTACAAACCTCCAATGTCTTTAACCCTCTACCTCTTTGTGTTCTCTTACTTTTAGGTCTGTGTGCATACAAGAGATGAATTATGCTTTGAATAGTGGTTTTGGAGGGAAAAAAGAAGGGGAAGATATTTTACCCAAGTCTGCTGAAAATTCAGCCAGACAGCTTTCAACTGCTTTCAGCACCCGAAGCTTTAAGGTGCATATTGTTGGCATGCAAACTGGCCATTCTTTAAGAACAACCAAGGTAAAGACACATGTATGTGATACTCCTGAACTTGTAACAGAGAAACAATGAGGGCAAAGAAGAAAGCTCCTCAGTGTAGCAGATACATTTACCAGAGGAATGTATCAAATTGCCCTTAGACAGAGCTTCCAAGGAGATTTCAAACCCAAAGAGGAATGATGTACAGAATAAAAATGTCATATTAAAAAACAGGACAAGTAGGCAGCTGTTGAAATATATATGTATGAATATATATGTCTGTGTATATATATTTATCTAAAAAAGTGAACAGCATTAGTGTCACTCAGATCTGCATGGTGCCAATTGGCATTAAATGGACTATTTTTGCTATGACTGCAGTAGGTCTGTATTATTGGTATAACTGGGTTTTATTCATCTTCAAAATGAATTTGAGGGGAGAAAGATAATGCATGTTTTAACATATTTTGAAATTATCTGTAATTACATAGATATTCCTTTGCTATCTTTTCACATCTCTCCTTTTGACTCAATGTATGAGGTTTTTTCCTAAATGTGGGGTTTGTCAAGCATCACTGCTGTACTTCCAGGACAGTAACAGCAAGCTGACTTCCATGTGTTGTGAAGAGTTTGGAACAAAATATTCAGTTTCAACTCCTCAGTAAGTACACAGGTTGTGCTTTCATTACTGCATTTAAAAAGCTGTGAATTGCTATCTGTGAGATTCTGGTGTCATAGTGCTACTTTTTTATTCTTAATCATAACATCAAGGCTCTGTGCAGCTTTTTTCATCTGACAATTTCAAGGCACAAAACATCAACCTATGAAGTCTTATGATACCCCTGTGCTACTGTGCTGGTTTTTTTTTTTATGTATGACTTGCAGAATATAGAATAAGCCAGTGTAGTGAGTGAGAACCAAAAAAAGAACATACCAGTGCCATGAGACCTCCCTCCCACACTCCTGCTATTGATTTAGTAAGTAAGGATCTGATCTGGCCTAGTGAGGTCATGGAATTTATTGCAGTGGAATTAGGTTTAGAGGCTATATACTTTAAAGTATGATTATAGTCAGAAAAATTATGCATTTTCTTATCCAACAGACCTACTCTCAATAAGGCTAACTATGGTCATAAGATGACAATTTTACACATGCTTCTGAATATAATCTTGTCCTGCTGTGAGAAAACTTAAAACTAAGCAGCCAATAAATGCTTACCCCATCCAATTCCATAATAATATAAGTGCTTGCTCTCTTCTGACCCAAATACTTTAATCACCATACTGTAAAGATGAAATCCTTCCACCAGCATCCATGCAAAAGCACTCAGGAAGAAAAAATGAAGGAGAATAGCCAAGATCTTGCAAGGCATCTAAATGAAGAACAAAAATTAGTATGTTACTTCTTTGTAATGCAGTCACTTTTTTTTTCCCACTACATACATTTACATGCTAAATGGCAAATCTCTGGAGTAGGACAGGCTTAAAAACAAAGCACTTGAGCATTTCTTTTTTCTAGAGTATTTTCAGGTAGCTTCAGAGTAACACAACCTTTTAGCTTTAAACAAAAAAAACGCAACAGAAACCACCCCAAAACCATTGCCAACTGTGATATGGATATCCAAACTGGTTGTTATTTATAATAGTAGGAGCAATATTCCTACTATAGTCTATAAAAATTTTTAGAATTCGAAACCAAAGGGTCAACATCCTATTGCTAAGCCTGTAGTAAACACAGGAAAGTCAAAGAAGCATGTTCCCTGCTCTGGTGCATAGCTCATGCCTCATTTTCTACAAAGAACTGTAGAAAGTCAATGGATCAGTTAAGCTTGAGCAAAACATGGATATTTTAAAATGAGGTACTGTGTTGAACTTGCTGTTTAGTTACACCTTGCCATGTGGCTTTCCTACTTCGTTGTTGTTTACATCAAACATAAGGTAACACATAAATTAAATCTCATTGTATTCCAGTGTCTGTCTGTCCTGGTTAGAAAGTCTGTAAAAGTGTCATATGCTCTTCCATCAACAATATTAATATAGACATTTCAAGAAATGTTAGCAAGTTTTCATTGGCTCTTGAGCCCTAATTGCTCAATAGTAGGTATCTAGTTTGCCCCCCTGTTTGAATTCCCATTTTCTCAGTCTGATGCATAAGCTGTATGTGAAGTCATATTTGGCAAGAATACATCCAGTGATTAAGACAAAGAACTCAAAGTTTTCAGATAAGTTAAATACTCCTTGATTGTCCTTTATTCACTATGTGCTATCAAGATTCTGGAAATAGGAACTAATAGAGAAGTCAAAGCAACCAAATAATACCACCTAGAAAGTAAGCCCACCTGGTGGAAACTAGGCCATGTCAATTTAAACTGTAACATGTTTTGAAGTGCCCCAAAAGAGAAGAATGCCATGACTAAGGCAATGTAGCAAGAAGCAAAAACATCCCCTTGAGCTCTTTTTACACCCACGTCAGTGCTTACTGTGGGCTACAGATAATGCAGTCTGGGTTTAAAACCTGGCTTTTTCGTAAGTTGCTTTGCAAAGAGATCTTTACTTTTTTCTGTAAGTCTCCTATCACCGGACTTGACAAGAACAGGGAAAACTAATCCTTTCTTCTTCCCCACTCTTCACATATTCACACAGCACACTCTCCTTTCCCTGTTAATTGCTTTTCAAGGATGTCTCACCACAAGTGGTGTTGTTCTTTGTGCAGTAATTGAACAGATGTGAGTGCCAATGATCTTACCACAAGATAACCTTGTTTGGTTTGTTTTCAGTTAAGGCACATTTTAAACACATTCTTGGAACAAGTCCCAGCTATATGTGTTTCACATCTTGCAGCATACTGATGATGGTCATTCTGCTTGGTGGTTGTAACATCCCTTCTGTGACACCTACAGAATTTCAGAGCA
The DNA here is from genome assembly GCA_002631895.1 of Agapornis roseicollis. NCBI lineage: Eukaryota > Metazoa > Chordata > Aves > Psittaciformes > Psittacidae > Agapornis > Agapornis roseicollis. The sequence continues at coordinate 89,714 of NDXB01001371.1, forward strand.
GTTGCTTGCATGCTGTCCATGCAAATGGGAAGACTCCTTATTTCCCCCTCCAGCATTTCCCTTCCTTGTCAAGTCACAGTCAGGTATCCAGGCAGATGCAGTCTGTGTCCCGAGGAAGCATTACCAGTATGAATCAGTCTGCTGTCCTTCTGCTACACTGGTCTTCAGATGTTAATCATCAGTTCCCTTTGTTGCTTTAGCTTAGCTGCCATTTGCTGGCATTTTATTCTTTTTTGTTGATGGTTTGGGATTTTGTATACTAATGAAAATTAAATGTTAGGACTTTCTCATCTAACAAAAATTGAAGCTTTCCCATACCTTCCCACTGGTAGTCAGCTAGTTCTGTGCTAGTGCAAGGACATTCTAATGCAAACCCACTGTGACTAAATGTACTAAAAAGCAATAACTTTGGTTTTAATTCATGTAAGTGAGATCTGTAAGTGTTGTAGTATTTCACAGTGTTTGGTGACATACAACTAAACCAGATTCGTTTATTGACAAAAACTGTAAAAACCTTTACTGTTAATTTTATAAGGCTCTGAAATCCATTTTAATGCCTTTTGATTTCTACCAGAAGATTAGTCCATGAAAATATAAATGCAACATAAAGCTGAATTACAAGCTAGTTCTGTCAAATAGATACTTTCCAATTTTTAGGTAGCCAAACAATAGGAATTGCAAAACAGCAGAAAAATAAAACACCGTGAAGCAACAGGAGACTGCCCTATAAATAATTTTGCATAATAGAGATTTGCAGATTTTTCTACAGAAGATCCATAGCAAAGGTGCTACTCATTCTGTATTTGTGCTGTAATTGCTTTGAAGATATTCTTAAATGACAGGATTGCTTTCTTGAAAAATGCATTGAAAAGCTGATATTTTACATATTACACATACACAGAGATCTCTCGCTGTGTCATATGATGCACACTACTTTTAGCAGACTGCCTGTAAAAAGACAGATCTCATTACTGTTACTCTTACAGCTGACTACTACTGAGTTTGTGGAAATAGAAAAATCAGCGCAGTCAGCAGAAAGGCACATCATGTTATAGTTGTTGAGAAAGTAAAGGAGACTCTCAGAAAAGCCTGTCAGAAAATAGGAGTCACTTGTTTACTGAGGACAGTCTTAAAACAGGTAAATTTGCATACATTCAACTTCTAATACTGTTCTCAAGTGGCAATCTTACTGCACTATATAGAACCCTTCTGAAAATGTCCTTCCCTGCAGTCTATATGCTGCTTAGATACACAGTCTTGAATTTATGCATGTACATATATCATAAACAAAAGTAGCTCATTTCATCTCCCTATTTCAAAGTAGTTTAAGCAATGCAGTGCAGGAGTACTGAGTGAGAAACAGCTCAATACACTGATGCAGAACTTCACATAGTGGACACGTTTTCTAGTTGTGCTGGAAAAACACAGTGCTGCCTAACACATTCTACTTCAATTTCCATTTTCCTGTGTCTAAGTAATACTTTACTTTCTCCCACAGACATGCACTCTGGTCTTTGGAAGGTTTTATTAGCCTGAAGAAATGTTGATCATTAATTACTTTAAAAAATGGACACCTCTGTTTAGCATTCTGTCAAAACAGTAGACTCTCTATAGCAGAAAGTAACTAGGCAGCAAAACCTTCTGAAGAAAGAAATCCATCTGATGCTGAAAGTCTAAGGGAGATCATAAGACTGGCACATGGACAACAAATACATCTTGGGGACTTGTCAATATAGGAAGAAAATGCTTTGTGTGAAGAGACTTGCTTTCTCTAGTAAAAAGATACCTTAGTTTCAGGAATAACTGTCTTCCTGGAATATACCATGATCATTTGGGACTACTGGGTTAGCACTACTGAGGTTAGGTATCAAGGACCAGCTTTCAAAAATAAAAAGGAAAGGGGTTTGGATGTATTATAAAGACAAAGTTCTTATTTGTGGCCATAAGAGTTTTGTCGTAAAAAATTACTTCCACTCTACAAAAGGAAAATTGCCACAATATAAATTCTAAGTTATTAAATAATACATTTGAAATTACCATACTGTATACCATATCAGGAATCAAAAACTAAATAACCCTAGAGATGGAGATGGGAAACAATGGAGCATCTAAAGGCACTAATGCAAGAAAGTGATGCCAGTTCAGGTCCTGTTTCCACAGTGCTGTTCCCTATTTCATTGTATCTCCTCGCATAAACTAGTACCACTTGTCCTCTTCTCAAGCAAGGGCACGTATAAACAGTTTAGCACTAGAAGTCTCTTTGGCAGAAGCAGAATACTAACAAATTTACACCTTCTAGTGTAAATACAGCCTCCTTATTTTTGTAAACCACCATTTAGCAGTCCAATTAAAGCAGCATTTAAAGGTATTAAAACTGATGTCAGAACTAGTGAAAACAGAGCATTCAGAAGGTAAGGACATGGGACTAATAAAAGGATGAATCACAAGATCCCTTGATCCCAGGAGGTTAAAACAATGTAAAAGTGTAGCAGACAGTATGTAGATCTTCTTTTCAGCTTTAAGAGCTTTACAGTATTGTGCCCTACAGTTACTTCTGTTACAGAGAAGAGAGGGCTGAATTATCCATGAAGCCTGTTTCTGAAGTGTTCCACTTAGTACACCATTTTTATAACCCCCTGGGTCCAAGTTTTCTGTAGATAAGTGTTCCACTTCAGAAAGCCTGTGCTATAGAACCAGTCTTACTTTCTGGGTGCTGCTGTTCCAATTTAACTTGCAATTTAATTTCACTTTCAATGTAAGTAAGTCTTGAATAGGTTTAAGAAAAACTAAAATATGCACCTATTAAATTGTAACTTCAATATATGTGAGCATTCCACTAGCTTAACCAAACAAGCAGGACATGTCTGTGTAGACAAGGCATATGATAAATTAAGTGGACACTGGGACATGTCTCTGGGGAACATGGGCTCCACCTACATCCAACTAGTATTTCACAGTATTTTAAAAGACTGGAGGTGATGCAGGCACTGAAAAAGTGTAAAGGGGCTTTTACATGTTATCTGAAGTGACTAGGATGAAAAAAGGAAAACTGAGAATAAAACACCCTGTTATGCTGAGTGAATGTTTTTTTGCCCTCAAGTCTATGTACTTTCTAAAGAGATTTAGCTCTATACTTGGAGAGGATTATTTTAATGCCTGGTTTCCATTGTCTTCAGTTACAAGTAGTATCTTTTGCTGCTCTCCATTATCTCCATTTCATTTCCATATAAACCATTACCTGGCATGTTCTCCCTTGCACATGACCATACTCATTCAGGGCCTACCTGATTGTTAAACAGCAAAAAAGCATGAACTTAGTTCTGCAAAGTGTTTTTAGCTACTCATGTAAAAATAGCCTATGTAAAACCAGATATTATTGTTATTTGTAAACATAACAAAAGCTCACGGGATCCCATCTGAGCTGAAAATAAATTTAAGTACTTGTTGTATTGGCAAAATGAAGAGTGTGCAAACCTCATTTATTGTACTGATAGTAAAAAGGATCAAAAATAATTAGAAACTGTGCCCTGCCTGAGAAAATTCAGATGGAGCAACAGCTGGTCACCAAAGGAGCCAGGTTTTGATCATCACAAAAACCAAGCACCCTGGAAGATTATTTTAAAATCTGGTTTTCTTTCTTCTTTTTGTAGGTGGGACTTTCCATCAACAGACCTTATGTTACTTTAAATAAGATTTTTTACACGTAACAGTGGAAACAAACTGGATTTACTAGTATGTAGTACTGTTAACATGGCATATTTGTCTTAATCTAACCCAGCCGGTTGAGATGCCAGTTTTAATGGTACTCTGAATAAGGAATTCCCACCCGATCCATAAAATCAATCTGTAATTTCAAGTTCTGATATATGTGATCTATATATACATAGTGTTTCAGTACCACATAAGCAACAGCAAGGTATTTGTCATTTGTTCAAATGGTTGCCTCAGATGCCAAGAGAAGCATATAGATGTTTTACAGTACTGAGGATCTCAGATTAAACTCTTAGATGGAAGTAATGCTGTAGCTAATTAAGCAGTAGTTTCGATTCCCTTTCCACTGACTATTCCACAGCTGAAATAAACATGAATGATATTTAAAAATAATCTACATCTCTAGAGCAGAGATTATGATCAACAGATAGGCTCTTCAGCAAAACAGCGTATTCTACCACACAAATAAAATTTCATGTACAAAAAATCCAAAGGCTTCCTGTTTTGCTCTCCAAGAAAGCAGAATAAACTGCCACAGCTACATCAGGAAGCTCATTACCTTCCAACAAGAGTAAGGTAACTTTTTAATTTGGAAAAAAAGGCAAACTGTACCATAGCAGAGAACAGACAATTAAAAAAGCCTACATGTACCCCTCTTGACACCAGACCAAAGCTGTAGCAAAAATATAAATACCCTACCTAAATACAAAATTCATACCATTTTCTTCACTGTAGGGATTTTGATGGGTGTGTATCTCAGTTTGCAAACATCCAGACACGGCCAGATACCATGATAACACTATTTGGATGCACAGAAGGATGTATCCAGCGTTGTAGGATATAACTTTTGGCTAAGACACATTAAAAATAGGAGATGTCACTTGCAAGGCAATTTCTTGCATGTGGCACGAGGCATTCATTCCATGAAGATGCCTTGCAAAACCCACTATTGTTCTTTTTAGGACTTACTGTTCCAGGGCTGAACTGAAAGCTGGTGAGAAGCAGGATCTGAGCCACCAAGACAGCAAAGGAGAGGTTAGCATGGATATGATAGCGCTGGTTGCGGATGGTGCTGACAGACCTGGCAGAAGATAAAAAGACACATGAATAAAACAATATTCAAGAAGCACAAATGTATTTATGAGTTATCAGCAAGCATTTTGATTGGCTTTTGGTCATTCATTTTGGTGGAGATTATCATGACGTCTTTTGAGCACACCTTTCCAGCAGGATGGAGTGGTACCTAACTGGTTTATTTGATTCTGTGATATTCTTCTGCCATTCTAAAGACAACAGAAAGACTGATCCATGTTAATTAGCTTGCTGATGACTTGTGACAGATACTAACAAAGGGCTTGCTCCTAAATGGTGCTGTACTGTCAAGGAAGTCAGATATGCATCTCACAGATACAACATTGTCTTGCGCCATCTACTCCATACTATGCCAAAGTTTCTGGTTTTATTTTGTTGGTATTAGCACATATTAAAAATAAGGGAATGTGAAAAGACATTGGTTATAATTATGACTTTACTGTTATCAGCTTTTGAGCACAGGAACTATCGCTACTGATGCAGATGGGCAGTGCCTATCTTGACAGAGACCTGACCTTGATTACAACATCATGTGAACATATCTCTCTTGGCTTTGCAAAAAGCAGCTGGAAAGCTGACAAGAACATGCTTTCCTGGGAGCCTTCTGACCTTGTGTTTCTGTTCTCATCCAGAAATGGGAAGTGGAAAACAAACAAAAGCATTTATCTGAACATTATGGGCCTTTTGCATAATTTTATTCTTCACTTTAAAAAAAAAAATACAGTACTAGTGATAACAGATTTTCTATTTCAATCCATACTGCCTGCCAGGCCCTAACATCAGCTTCCATTATTCCAGGAGACCTGGGCCATTTGGCTGTGTGAATAGCAGTACTTCCTCCACACAACAGTACATGCACTCCCATCTTTTTGTATCACACTGGATAGCGATGACTTTTGCAACCACTGGAGACACATCATGCAGCAGGGTGACACAGACTGGACAGTACAGACAGTTGTGTTCTGTCAGTGCAGCTCTTCCAGCACAACCGTAGCCAGTTCTCTCCATTAGAAGGGAGTGAAGAGGAAAACAAGAAGTATTGATGTCCAGAAAGTAATGCAACGAGACAGGCTATGCTGCCTGGTGCCAGTGACTTTCTAATAAGGTACTTCATGTAGTTGCAAACTGGAACATTGTTACCCAGAAGGCAAGCAGGACTGCCCTCCTGGGAAGTGGCTGTCATTGCCAGTACGCAGGGTAGCGAAGAACTTGCCAGATTCCTCTCCACTTACCTCATGGTCATCTAACACTACATTGCAAAATTTCACTTCAGCTGCCTAATGAGGCCCCACTCTCCAGTGAAAACCTAATCAAATTATTTTTAATTGGCCGTTTGAATGATCCTATATGTGCTTAACCTGGTGACAGTCAAGCTGTCTTTCTCTTTCCAAGTCTGCTTGCCTCTATTTTCTTGGAGTTTTCAGCCCTGCTGCAGCAATAACCATCTCCATTTGCTCCCTTTGCCTTTCTAAACATTATAACACCCAGTTTTGCACTCAGACAAAAATGGAGCAGATAATTCCACTTAGCCTAAACGTGCCAACAGCGCAATGCCAGATAGGCAGAAGTGGGGCTTATTTAGAGCAGATTTTGCCATGGCTATGCACTTAATCCAAGTATGACCAAGTCTTGAGACTTGGAAATAATATGGGTTTTGGAACAAACAAACACTGCAATCAGTCTACTGGGTTCCAGCAAGTCGTTTTTCCTAGAAACTGGCCTCTTAGCAGGATGTCCAAAAGACATGCTTAGGCACAGAAATCACAACTTGAACTCTTGAGCAGGAAGAACATGATTTAGTGTGCAAAAGGAGAAAAGAATCCCATTCCTCGCTGTGCTCCCAGTCTGCTGCATAACCTCAGACAAGTTACTTCACCTTTTGTCAGGTTTTCTATTATTTAGACAGAAACCTCTATGAATGCTTTTTCAAAAATGTTTGTATCAAGCCTAGCTGGGCCCCAGACTCAGTGTTCACTACTGAAATACAGAGAGGCATAAAGACCCTTGAGTGCCCTGCGGCAGAAAACCTTCCCAGTTGAGAGATGCCTTGAAAGGTCTGCAATGATACAAGCAGGAGGCTTCAGAGGATTTAAACATAAGTCATGGAATGAATTTCACATTGGCTATGGTGTCCTTCATCCTACTAAAGTAGCACACCAGAAAACTTGCCTAACAGAACAGCGAGGTACTCGAAAAGAAATATGGGTTATATGACATAATTGTGTACAACCTGGATGAAACTAAAGTGGATCAGCTATGCCTACCAAGTTTTCCTTTCTGGGCATACCTTTATAAACACACTGCCTTACAGACAAAACAGCTGAAAAACATAAGTACCAACTGCACACAGCAAGCAATCCAAAGATGTATCTAGGGGGTAAAAAGAGGGAGTGATCCAGCAGTCCCTGTTCATGTGGCATTTGCACTGAGCTCCAGACCAAGCCCTCCTAAAGCCTCCTTGCAAGATTCCTGAACTTCAGCAAAACATTAAAGAGTTTAGAAGACTCCAAAGATCCCTCAATAGGATGGAAACGGCTTACTATATAAAGATCACCCATTTCAGGAAATGAAAGTAATTTAGACATAACCAACCAACTGTAACAAAATACATGTGCAGAACCTAATTAAGAAAAGTGGTAGAATTAATAGCCATTGTTTTATCCTGAGCAATGGCAGGGATCCCAACCAGTGGCCTGAAATGCACTGCTGGCTCTCTGTATAACAGTTATTCAGCACATATTAAGTTAAAATTACTCACGACAATATAGCAAATGTGACCAGCGTGATCGTCAAGCAGAAGATGGACAGAGCACAGCCAACGTAAGTGATGGAGGAGAGGGCCACCTGGTGTTCTCTCGTTAGCTATACACAAAGGAAAAAAAACCCACAGAATAAAAGCTGTTAATTGATTTAATACACTACAGGACCCCAGGTCAGCCCCCCTGCATATAGCATTTCCTCCTTCATCTGCCCATATATGCACTTACATTCACAATTATTTGCTGTGTTTCTAACACAGGAAATTAAGAGCCAACTCCAAACTCAGTCACACAGCCAGAGAATCTACATGCCACTGGCATTTTGGTTCTCTCTTATTTCATTAATCAGGATTTCCTCGGAATAAGTTAGTCTCTCTGCTGCTGTGATATTGTCAAGCCTGAGATTAGAGCAGTTTATTGGCTGAACAAAACATGTCAGCAGTGAGATCTTTCACAATTCACAGGGTACTTTGCTAATGCTCTCATGCTGCAATAATTTACATCACTGTGCAAATACCAGAAGTGCTTTACAGCAGTTAGAACTGACAAACTAAGATAACCCATAAATCATAGGCCATTTATAGCCCACTTGTTTTGTTTAAAGTGTCATGGTTTTGGTGCCTGTTGAAGGAGCTGGACTGACATGTACAGAACGGAAAACCCCAGAAAAGACCCAGTATGGGCAGTCAGAGTTTAAGCTTCTTGTCTCAGCTCTACTTGTATCTACAAGCACCTTTGGTAGAAGTAATTCAGTTTTCGTGAACGTTTAATCTGCATAGTGCCCGCCACTAGGATCTATGTTACAACCTGGATAGATTTGGGGCAGGGTGGGGGGATAAGGCACAGTCTGCTTTGACTGCTCATCTTCAATTAATCAGAAAGTCTGCTTTAATTTTCCATGCAAGTTCTCATAAAAGAATAACAAAAAAGCCACACCCAAACAAAGGCAGCCAGGCAGTATTAATGCATAACAAGGAGAACAGAGATAGGCAGGAAAAACCATCGTCAGCTGACAAGAATTTTCAGACATTTTTCCTGAGTTGAATCTGGATGGAATTGACATTTTTATAAACTGAACATTAAAAAAAAAGCGCTCAATCAAAAAGTTCTAATGTTGTTGGTTTTATTTCACTGTATTTGCTATAAATTAAATTCCTAGCTGAAACCTCATTCAAGATATATATTTATTATTAAAAATACTGAAAGGAAAAACATATATTCCAATTTTTTTTTACAGTAACTCTAATAAAAAGTAATCTTTTCTCATTGTCTTGGATTTTCTATTATTTTACACACACATAATAAAAACTCCCTCCTAAACAATTTCATTAATCAAATCCAACCAGTTCTAGCAATAAGCTTCCCATTAAAATTTCCTTTTAAAGGGCAGAAACAACATGCCATGTAGTATGAAGAAGAAAATCTTTTCAATTACAGACAAAGCTGATGCGTTGTAAATATACATTTTCCTGATAATTACATGCCAATGGTACCAGCTCACATGCAGGAAGTTTTACAGCAGAATAGACTGTGGCTCGCTCAGAAATCAGAAATACTAAGTGATGCACCAGTAGCACTGAAAGACAACTGTTGCTATGGTGTTATAGTTCCTAGGAAATATGATGCAGCTCTTTAGTATTTTTTCCCTTTCAGTCAAATTCACTTTTCCCTGACTTTGATAGCGTCAATTACAGAAACAAAAAGGTTCTGTGTGCTGGACCAGCTTAAAACATCCATATAATTTCCACAAAGGAGTTCCTATCATCCCTCATTCCCTACAGATCACTGAAACAGGAATAATCTGTGTGGTAAATTGTGCAGTTTCAAAGTTATTTCCTTATCGGAGATTTTCAAGTCCAAAATGCACGGACCTTATTTCCTGATTGCTCCAATACACATCCCTTTTTCCCTCGACAGGTGGCTTGTAGTTCTACAGAAGGGAAGCAGAGGAAGCTTTTCCAGCTTCAAGTCATTCTGAAATCAGTATTTCTCAGCAGTTCAAAGCTTTCTTTCCTTTAGCCCTCAACATCTGCAGCCAGAAAATGCTCACTACAGAGGTCAAAGCTCCTCAGTGCTCATTTAGATTTACACTGGTCTATTACAGTGTTTGCACTGGCAAAGATGGGCAAGATCTGCAAAGGAAAGGTAATGTTTTACTACAAGTACAAAAAATATAGGGGATTCATCTTGTGGAAATGCGCAAAATTTAAAGCCTTTGGGTTTTTTTTTTTCCCGTAACAATCCAACAGAAGATAACAATCACACAAACAAGTTCTTTTCTGACTAATTTCTGTTGTAACTAAGATGCCTCTAAGAATGTCTTTCTCTGGGTTTTAGCTCAATCTTCCTCCAGAAACCCCTGCAGGGCAACACAGCACATCCATCAAGTTATCCCAGGTGGAGCCTGTATTACTTAGAAATGGAAAAGGTAAAAAAAAAACAAACACCCAACCCTCTAATCAACAACATGTAGAAGATTCATTCAAATCTAAAATAACCTACATGGGTCCCCACATCTATGAACTATGGAAATGGCTCTTGCTGTGGTAAACACAACCAAAATCTGATGATGCTGAAGCACTTTGTTTTACTAAGGAAGAGATGGAGCCTGCAGTAGCTGTCAGGTTGGAGGGCACAAGAGAGTGGTCCCTGTTCTCCACAACTCCAGGCAGTGAAATCATCTTTCTGCAGGTGATAGGAATTGTGGGGGGAAGGATACAGCAAAAAAGAAGGCCTGGAATGATTTCCAGGGGGTGAAGCCTCATTTTTAAATACAGGTATATGGTGCTAGAGAGAACCTATATTTAATATATCAGGTCTCAGTACTAAGTTCCCACAACCCGTTACAGCCCAGCTGGATGTTGTGTGCCTATGTTCACACCATAAGGGTTAACAGGCATGCAGGTTTTTAGAAATACCTAGCCTGTCAAAGCATCTGGTATGAGCTGATTTCATCTTCCCTCAGCTTGTCTTTTTGAAAACTGGAATATGAGACAGTAATTTAGTATGATCTTGTAGTCATCACAAAAATGCTAATCAAGCTGAAATGCTATTACTAAAGAAAACAGCATTAAAAAGTACCAAATAAAACATTGAGCAATCTGTGAAGTAGTCCCATGAGCCAGATTCTCACACTTGTTCCAATCTATATTAAATTACTCTTCTAGAAGGTTTTGCTGCTTTGAGGTTAGATGGTCTCTTACTCTGCAGTAAGCTGAAAAGCAGAGACACAAACTCGTAGAATCATGAGTGCTAGTAAACATGAATACTAAACCCAAGATGTTTCTTAGTTTCAGCTTTAACAAAGTCAGATCAAAAATTAATGCGCCATATAAAACTCCCACTCTTCCAGTTCAGGCTGTAACACCCTTTACACCTTGCTAGTGTTGCTAATAGCATGGGCAAAGATCTGCTGGTTTCAGAAGTTACACCCATCTGCAATATTACCACCTATTGTCTCACCCTTGTTCTTCCTCATAAGAGAAGTTAGCACATTGCTTAACATTTTTACCTTGGAAAGTTGCAGTCAACCAGATGGCCTGAAAAATTATTCTGGATAGATACCATTTCAGACTGCAAATATATATTTTTCCTTTATGACTCTGTTAAGAAAATAGCAACATCCAACTCCTCTGTTTAAAAATAACTGCAAAAGAAGAGCAACATAGGCCTCTCAGTATCCCCTTCTTTTGTGTGAAATTTGCACTCCTGCCACTTTTCCTCATCAGTCACCTGTCAGGCAATTGCCTGCATGTTTTCTGCTTTGCCAAGGGGCACTTTTGGCTTCCTTCAGAGGAAAGGATATTTTGCAGAACTATTAATCTAAGATTTTCTTCTTTGCATACTGCAAAATATCCCTCTATGTCTGCTTTCATAGAGGCAACACATCAGACAACGGGCTGAGTTCAAACACGTAAACCAAGGTTTGCCATAGCTGATACTGAAAGGGTTTGTCTGTATACCAAATTACAGCTTCACAATTTTAGGTATCAAAAGCAGTAATTTCATTGTCTAAACTACTTTTGAAAACTCCTTTGTGAAAAGCAATTCATCTTTTTCCAGAAAAAGACAAGCTTTTGAACCAAAACCTGTTTTACAGTCCTAAAAAATGAGCCCTGCAATCTTAGGACTATATTGTACCTATAATTTGCATTTTAGTGTTACTTACCAGTAGAACATAATGTATTTTTGCATGTGCTTATATAGTGTATGCACTTCATGAAACCAAAGTTACTTGTTTACTGCTAGAAGTGCAAGACATGACAATTGCATTTTGCCCTAACTCCAAATATAAGAGAAAGTTCTATTTTAATGTCCCTTTTGGTCAGCTTTCCATCTCAGAAAACATTCTACTGTGAAGTTACTTATAATAATATATGGATTTTACCTGGTTTGTCAGGCTGATTGAGATCTGCCATGAGATGACCACTCACTGCCCTCGGCTGAAAATCCACTCTCAAACCCTTCCGCAAAGCCTTGAAACAATACATTAGGAGACATTCTTTGGAGAGAGGGAGGAGAGAAGAGGTAGGGGTTGAAAAATTAAGGCTCAGCCAACCCTACTGAAGCTGCACCTTTAAGATGCAGTCTGAATCCAATTAAGAAAAGGATGAATAATTAACTTTGGCAGCCAGAGTGCTTCAGAGACATTAAAAAGCTGGCTTTGGCTGATGAAGCTAATGGTTTTAATTGCCTCCAGAAAGGCTGCTGAAATTCAATTTCAGTCCAGTGAGGCTTTTATTTATATATTAAACAATAACAACAATACAAATCTCTGTTTTCCTTTAGCTTGCCAAGCACTTTTTTAGGTACATAACAATATGTTTCTTCAAATTAACATCTGTGTTTAGTTCAGGAGGCTCAGTCTACACACTGAGACCACCACAAGGATCTTGGCAGGGCCATAGCTAACAGCACCGCACAATCACTACTCTCAGAGGGGAAAAAAAAAAAAGTCTAACTTGATTCAGTCTTCTTTTCTCAAGCCACAATGCATCAAATACTGCAAGTTTAGAGAAAAAAGGCCTCTCCAAGTCACACTTTGCAGCACAATCACCTTTATCAGCCATTTCCAGCAGAAATGCTTTGGAATTCCCATTCTCTGTGAACTCCACAACTCCTAGTGATCAGCAATAAAGTGCTATAGAGGGAGCTTTTCAGGATTAAAGGCATGTTCTCCTACAGCCAGCCCAGCCCGGTGGCTGATCATTTAAAACTATTCACTGTGGTATGAAAAATGTAGCATTTTCCAAATATTTCTGCCAAGATATTAATTAGTATTTTTAAAAGCCCATGTCATCCTTTAAAATAGTTTTGGGCAAGATGTCATCAAGCAGTAGGTAATCTGTTAATTTCAGATCTCACACAGCAAGTTTTTAGTTCAAATAAAGCCTGAAAGAAGCATGGCAGGGAAGGAGGACTCAAGTTGTGAACTGGTACCAAATGATAATAAAGTTTGGGGATCAGAAAAGCAGATATTTGCAAGTTCTTCCTCATATCTCTGTGCCACACAAAGTAGTGAGTTTTTTCTGCCTTCATTTCAGGCCTAAAACTTGTGTTTCTCAAGAGATGCTGAACACTATAGTTAAAGCAGATTATCCTCTGGGAACCTCAAGAAGCTACTTTTGCCCATATATCTAAGACTTGTAAATCTGTTTTCTACTTCCTTGTTCCAGCAAAAGCAGGCTCATCCTGTTCTCCAATTAACAGCCATAATGAACTCCATCAGTTAAGGCTGCAAGGAGAATAAAGCCCAGTGTAGGTACAGCAAGCACTTGAAGGCAAAGAAACAATGGTCTCTTGCCAGACTCCAAGTCTGAGATTTTTTAGAGCAGTTGAGGATCATTAAATAGCCAGCTCCCAGTAAAATTCAATGAAAATTAGTATGTCTAACTCCCTTATTCCAGGCTTGGGATTTGATTCAGAAACATCCATTTCAATTCAGGACTGCGGCTAACTGTGGCTTGAGCCACAGCCAAGAGCTGCCATGTACCCAGCCCTGCATTTCCCCTACACCACGTTTTGAGGAGAGAGGGCATAAAAAGGCCAATACAGAAGACAGAACTCAAGAGCAGAGAACGACTAAATCCAAAGATACGCCATAGAGAACAGTGATGGATAAAGGTGCAGTATCATAACATTTTTATACTGTGTGGGGAAATCCTTTAGTCAGCAAGAAGGCCTACCTGCCAAATAGCTCAGAGCTTTTCCAGCATAGAAAGAAAGTTTATGTTATTTTGTTAAGTATTCTGATTAAAACAGAATCCTATTTCATGCTCCTCAAACAAAAGAGTTCTATCAACCATTATTCGTGCTTTTCCAAAATAAAGAGTAATGTTTTGTTCTCCTGGGTGAAATTGAGTAAGTAACCAATCGATTCTCTAAGGAATTTGAGGGGTTTAGTGTCCTGCAGCATTAGTCCAAGTTTTCCCATGTAATTCTATGGGATTAAGGACAGAATCAGAGAGCTTCGTATTTCTTTCCATCAAATGGCATAGAAATGGAATAGCAGAAGAATGAACAATAACTCTTAGTTAAAAATCAAGATTAGTGCTCAGTTTTCAGGAAAGTTGAGCATGAGCATAGAAAGGACAAAAGAAATATAATGCACAGTCATACTGTGACAACACCAGCAAGACGTGTCCCTCCACATGGACAAAATTCACTGCAATGAAATGGAGGGGCAGGTGGAGAGAGTGAAAAAGAGCAAAGAAAGTTTACAAAGCAATGCTAGAACAAACATATGACCCGATAAATCTTTGCTCATCTACAGGGTAAGAATTGTCTAAACTGTCTGTAGAGATCTCTTCAGTTAAATAAACTGTCAGTGGTAATAAACAAGGACCAAAAAATCTGCAATGCCTATCCAATTTTTAAGTATGCAATACGAAAGAAAAATTACTGGATTAAGGCATTTTTCTTTTTATGTTCCCAGCAATGGACAGCATGCTGAGAAAAGTAATTATATTAAAATTACAAGCCAGCAGAAATCAGAGAATGCCACATTATTTCCATTTCTTTGTCCTACTGGAGTATATAATCTGAACCTCAGTTGGCTGAGAAAGTTAAGAAAAAAGGTTATCATTTCAGATGGCTTTTTAAATCCCCCCCCCCCCCCCCCCCCCCCCCCCACGAACTCAATAATAAATATAATGGAGAA
>NDXB01001371.1:108081-120910 GCA_002631895.1 Agapornis roseicollis
TTCCCCCTCTTTTTTTTTTTTTTTTTTTTCTTATTTTTTTTCTGTGCATCACCAGCTTGCTTTTCTGTAAGGGATGGTAGAACTGTTCGCACCTGGCTGCACTGTCCTGTTGACCAGTGCATTAGGTTAAAGGCTGTTACGGTGCCCTTGGAGAGGATGTCTGTCTGCTTGTGCTACCCTGAGAGCTGCATTTATCAGTACAGTGGAAGAAAGAAAAATTATGCTTTCCACTGGAGAATGAATGTGCAAAGTACCCCAAGTAGGATTCCCATGAAAAATTAAGTCACTTTTTTATACCAAGTTACAGCTTTTGACGAAAACCTTTCCAGTTTTCAAACAATCAATTACCATGTGTTTACATTTTCCATGAAAAGCAGACCCCTTTTTGTAAGAACCAGAATCTAGACATAAAATAAACGTTCTGTCAAAAATAGTGTTCATGTGGAAAAATCTCATCCAATTCTATTTATACAGCCACAGATATATAACGGCCATATAAACAGAACTGTTCAAATGTGGGCATCTGCATACTCCCACCCTCTCTTTTCCTTGCCTCATATGATCTGTGAACACCATTTATGAAAAGGAAAAAAAAGAATAAAATATACAGAAGTTCAAGACTGAATATAAAATCACTGCAACAATTTCTTAGAGCACTTACAATCTAGTATTCCAATGGGTGATTTATATGGGCCTTCTGAACCTTGGCTCATGACTTTCATAACATGGTGAATAAACATGTATGTGTGTTTAAAATCACCAGCATATTAACATTTACTTAGAAGGGTTCCAAGGACATGTACGAGAAGTTTCCAATTGTCTAGGTGATTCAATAAGCTTTACTGCTTAGACATGTGAAGCAAATACTTAGCGAATGTTTTAAGAATTTGCAACTGAGCACAGACTGCTTGTAGAGCTCAAAAGCTTGTCTTTGCCCACATCTCAACTTCATATTTTATACTGGTTAAAAAAAAATAGTACCAGAAGATAATCCTAAACAGTCAAATTTAAAGGGTATATCTTGGACAAAGATTTGGGATGAGATTTTCAGAACAAATCTGAGAGAGGGACTTAACAACAGCCAAACCATAGGAACTGTAATTGAAGCACACTGGAGGGATTACATCCTTCACTGGCTGGTTAGCAGCAACATTACCTGGGACTCAACATGGACCCGCTCTCATCACCAAAAAATTATAAATTCCCTGTATTGTCACCTATACAATGTCCTCTAGTGCTATTCCTGCCCTTAAGAAATCAAGCCAGAAGTGCAAGTAAAGAGATTTCCCACCTACAACAGACATGTCTCATTTCATGCTTCATTTCAGTTCCCCAAAGCTTTAAAAAATACAGTCAAGAAGTATTAAAACATCACCCCAGATGTGGAATCAACCTGAGTCAGGCAAAAATGAGCCCAGTTCCAATCACTTACTGATATGGTGTGATGATACAACTAATGTATTTATGCTTAATTTTTAACAGACATATTTACTCTTTTTTTTAATCTCACCTTCAGAGGTACCACTTGCATCAGAATGGCAAAGTTAGTGAGGTGGTTACAAAGACACACTGAGTAGTTGAGGTCCCCACTTTCACGCACACAACCTTCATTTGACCAAACACCGGTTCCATTGCTGCAAAGCACATAAAAATGGAACATAATCTCTATCAGAATGCAGCTTGTGCAGGTTAATTTGACATGCATTGTACTGTACAGGATATACAAAGGTATGAAAACAATCTCAGGCTGCAGCATCCACAAATACTGCTAGTAGCTTCTCAATTCCATCATGAAAAGAGTTAAGGAAAATCCTGACTGGAACATGGCTTGGATCAGACCCCTTGTGAACGTCACTAGAGATTTCTTCCCACTCTTATGGCCAGTGAATGATAACTACATTTTTTCTTTACACCGTGCAATCCATTTATGGCATTTCACCTAGACCCAAATTCCTCTATTCTGAAAGCTACAGTATCAGAACAAGTCAATAATCTTGCAGAAGTCATAAAAGTCAGTGAATTGTATCTGCTGCCCCTCCCTTATCTACTGTGCCACTTATCCTGTCAAAGTAAGTAATTCAGGCTGAGCAAGATTTCTAGTGACCCATCAATGTCAGTTGTTTTTTGTCACTTCATCCTCAGAAGCAACAAAAGCAGCTCCAGCTCCCCTGAGGATATGGCTGGACTGGCTGTGTGGCCAGGTCCCACGGCCGTATAGGAAAGTGATCCTCATGAGCCTACTTTTCCTCAGAACCAGGGGAACCCAAAACCCCCTGTGCTATCACAGCCCTGCAGTGCTGTGGGAACATAGGAGACACAGGAACACAACTGGGGGCTCCATGGGCTCAGGTGCTGTAGGTCACCCACCTAAACTGCCTGCTTCTTACCCATTTACTACTTTTGATATTATGCAGGGTCCTGATGCTAGACTCAGTGATCTGTACTTTTCTTGCTACTTATTTTAAAGACAGGTATTACCTCATCTTTCTTTTGTCCTTTGGGACCTCCTCGAGCTTTCAAAGAGAGTCTGTCATAGGTCAGAAACCAACTGCTTATTCTTTAACTGCCATGCACTAGGGAATAAGGCCATCTTGACACAAATAAAACTCATTTGGAAGGACAGATTTCATATTTCAGTTTCTATCTGAAGGCAAAGCCTCAAGGGCTCAAGCCTCAATGGAAAACAGTACAGGAACAATGCCCCAGCCATATTAATTCACTTCAATAAAATCTGTTTCTAATTTATTGTAATTTGTGAGTAACCATAACAACAAGTAACTGCGAACAGCTGGGACAGTTCAACATACTTGAAACAAAACTTCAATAAAACAATTACAGTGACCTTGCATGTGCATGCTGGAGAGGAGGGACCACAGCATTGCAGGTCACTGCTATAGTAATTGGTTTATACTGTTATGGCTCAAAAAATGTTAATCCCCATGAAATTCAAAATTCACTATTTGTATCCCTTCTCAATTAATTCAGTTAAAGCAGCATGTCTGGAAACAAAAAGCAGATGAAATATATTCAGGGCTAACAATAAAAAAGGTATTGCTTTCCCATAGTTCCTCTTTCCTGAGTGAAATTTAAGGTGGTGTTTATCTCCCTTCTATTCTAATTTGCATTCAGGGGCATAATATTTCACCCTTCCATCCACTGGCCAAAATTCACAGTTCTGAAATACTGACTTTACATGATGCTGTGACACGGACACAGATCTAGTGAAAATAATGGCTCTGCTGGAGGTTTGCCATCTTAAAACATCCAAGCATCTGCCCAAGTGGACATATACATAAACCAAGATAAGCAGGATTTGTATTGGTCTGCAGTTTTGATTCCAAAATATTTCAGTGTCTCAGTTACCCACCTAAAAGGGGTCTATGAATAACAAGTCTCCTCCTTATAGTAAGAAGCCACTATCGACTATGGGGTTTGTAAGACAGTGCCTCTATTTCTGTAACTACTTCCATAAATGGAAGAGAACAAGAAGAATGTAGGTAACATATAGCATCACAAACTAAGTGTAATCTCATTAGTGCACATTAAAGAATTGGAAATTACACAACATACCTATAGTCCAGAAATGCACAGTAAAGATGAACTTTGTTACTCTTATTTAGTGCTTGGCTGTATTGTCGGGGAGTCTGCAAAAAAGAAAATATAAACACTGAAAGAATGTTTAAGGAATACATTTTGCTATTCAACCACTTTAAATTTTCATTGCTATAACAACTTCCATAGACTTTTCTAGATTAATACACCATAACTGAAAGCAAACTTTGCAGTCTTTTCAGCTTTACCATAAACACCAAACATGCAAAGGCTGCTATTCAGTCTTAATTTTACACACTAGGATTAAACTCACATCACTCTGAGTGAGAAGCCTATGTCCCATTTAAGTAAACAGCAAACCAGGATTATTTATTGTGTATAAGCACAAATATATGTGTTAACTTCTGCAGGACTAGGGCATTATTCTTCAGCATGTATTTGGCTTTGTTGGGTTTGTTCTCATTGGGTAATAAAAATCTCACAGTTTAGGATTAATAACATTGAAATATGTGTGCTACAATGACCAACTCACAGACATTTTCTTTCCACAATAGTGATTATTTTAAAACGTACAATCAAACTGAAAGAGCAATGCCATAATTCAAGATTTTATTTTAACACACCTTAGCATTATAATTGACATAGGTTCTATCTTCCATAAACAGATTTAGCCACTAGTGCAATCTCCTCATTCAGGAAGCTCCAATACCCCATTTTACACTCTGTTACAACACTTTCATGACAAAATAATTGAAATCATATTGGACTGAAGTAATAGTTTGCTATAGAGAAAAATACGCAAACTAGAGGATTTCCAGGATGCGTTCAACCCTTCCTACTACATAAATCTCCAAAGTCCACATTATGTTAGACCCTTAAGGAGATTTTTTAATTACAAAAGTCTTCAACATAAACTAATCACTGGTGAATTAACAGCCCTCAGATTACTGCAACATAATTCTGCTGTCAAGATGAAAGATAACCAAGTATTGCTTTCCTTGTTACAGAGAAGGAAGGCAAGAAAAGCCACTGCCTAATCATGATGAAACTCGATCAAGTACAGGAAGTCCCTGGTGCAATTTTCCTTTCCTCTCACAAGTCCAACCAGTGTCAGGCACAAGGTAGCACAGTTCCCTCCTTACTAGTGATAATAAAGCCTAACCCAGGACATTCACACATTCATACTGGATTTCCACACACTTCAAGTAGCTATGCTATAGATAAGGCCATTTACTAACTTTTTAACTCACATCTCTGGATAACATAAATGGAATTTTCTTATCTGCTTGAGCAACATCTCCAAACAAACTTTCTAGTTCCTTGACTCACCCTGTTTTTCCTAAGACTTCATCATAGAAACAGCTGAGACTGCAGCTTTGTGGAGAGGAAAGAAGCAGCAGAGCTTTGTGGAGAGGAAAGACTGCCACTCATCTGCCACAGGTCTCTATTTTGTCTTTGACTCTTTAACATCCTGTAGCTGTTTTCAAAGCAAATGGTAAAACTGGAGCAAAAATGGAGCAAAGCAAATGGTGAAACTCACACTCTCCCAGGTGTGCCACACTGGGAAGTGATAACAGACCAGATCACATCCCTCATCACCAAGAAATATCTCACTGATACAACCCCCAAGAAAATTCATGTCACTTTCTTTCCAGCTGTGATGAGAGAGATGTAGTGAAACCAAGTATATGAGGTTAACTAATACAGAGCAGTCCTTCCTCCATGAAAGCCCTTCCTCATCTCTGGCTGCCCTGTAAAGGCCCCATGCAAGGCTTCAGGATCAAGAGATTATCTTCCCTGCTACATCCATCAATTCTGAACGTCCTAATCCTTTCAGAAAGTGCCCACCACAAGTTTCACCTTTAACAGCAGCAGTGGTCCTGCACACCTTCCAAATCACAAACCATCTATGAAATAAGTGTTTCTGTCTGACAGAAAGTTTCTGTGTTTCAGAAACTGCTTCCTTCCCTTAATCCCACCTCTTGTGCTCAGCGTATTCTTGAAGAGCACTAGTTCAGAAACTGCAGAAGACCAATGATCCATAACCCACAACAGGAAAACTGCCTTCTGCAACTTCAGTTAGAGTTTTGTTGGCAGAGTTCATTCTGCTTTACCAGCAGCAAGGCGTGTAGCATAATGTTTGCCCATTATGCTGTATAATGTCATGTCTATAGCTTTCCTGAAGTAAGCAATTGAAAGAATCTATAGTCAGTTTGTATTACAAATTACTTCATGTCTGTGACAGACAAATAGTGCCTAAAAAAACTAAGAGAGAGAAAGATCTGCTGTAATAACAGCTGTCATTTCTGATTTGTAAGATATCTCTCGATAAATCTTGATTTTTAATACACTAAATGGAAAGGGCATCAGAAGGTCAGGTTGGAAGAAGACAAAGTACTTAATTTGTGCATCTTTTTACACAAGTAAATCCCAGATATATGTTTTAGCCTCAATTAAGTATCTCTGGCAAAGGACAAATTACTATTTTTCTCCATCTTTACATACAGATGTCACTCATTAGACAAAGGACTACACTAAGTGAGGCTACACAGTCTGTGAGCTGTCCAGAATTGTGTTCATACTCACATGGAAAAAGAATAGATAAATAATAGTTTACAAGAAAGGTTCTTACCAATTTGCCTATTTACTTCTCTTAGAGAATGTCTCCCACATTTTTACACAGACAACATAAGGCTCACAAGGCTTTTCAGTGCCATTTATGATAAAACTCGCTCATCTTCTCAGACTCCATTAAAGTTCTGCAACAAAACTGTCATTAGAACAGAAAGCTTGCAAACATGTAAGAAACTAGCTAAAATGAAGAATAAACCCACTCTGATCTTCAACAACTCTACTTCAAATTACTCTCTTATCTATGAAAAAATGAACTGATTGTACCTCAATACTGCATTGCTTATGTTAAACTGTGTGTGACAGCTTGTATGTGACTTGGATCCTGCAGCACTGAGGATATTGATTTAATGACATCGATAACAGAAAGCTTAATATACAAGTAGGCTTTTACTCCAAAAGATTAAAGTCACTTGAGTGTTTATAAAGGCCTACGAAATGACAGTTTATGCAGCTTTCAGTAGTCTGCAGAGGGAGAGTAGCAGCATGTTAAGTAAGCCAGGATCTGTGCATTAACCCTCCCTCATCTCTTGTCTTTCTGTCGGTCCTCCTGCATGGAGAGGGGACCATGCAGCTTCTTCAAACAAGAATTATGTTAAAAGAGAAACAGAGCAAAGTGTGTGTCTGTCTGATGAAGCAGGTAACCTGAGGAAGGACTGCCTCTGTTTACATCATGGCTGTTCAGCATCCCTAACACTAACCACTGACTCTCACCACATTAGTGAGAGTTACAAGCAAACCACAGAACCTCACTGTATCTGTTGAGAACATATAGAGGATATATGTGGATGGGGATACAGTACTACTTACATGCTGGGAACTAGGCACAAGGCCACGGTCAGTTGGTGAAGAGGCCAAAAAAAAGGGGGTGGGGGGGCTAAAAGGACTGCTGGAAACCCTCAGGAAAAGCTAGTTGCAGGAAATGTCATGAACACAATTGCAGAAGAAAAAGTCAGCCAGCTGCTGCTAGGAAGGCTTGCCAAGGAAGAGAGGACAAGCAGAGGGTGGGGTGAACCTTTGTGAGATTAGTTTATTTCTCCACCCCTGAATTTAAAAAGCAAATATTTAGCTACAGAGTGGTGGCCACCAAGGGAGGAGGGTGTGCACCTTCTTATTCAACATGCATTTTTCTCCAGTGCAAAGAAGGAAATACTGAAGGGTCAGATCTGCCATTGATCTACACCCAGTACTTCGAAACCCAATGTATCAGGTGTTGGGCCTTCTCTTAACCAAAGCAGCTGATAATTTACCCAATTCAATTAAACTTGGAGTCCACTTATCACTGTTTACAAAATACGGCATTTTGTCTAATTCAGAGATTTTGAAGCTTCTCAAAATCTCCTCAACCTCCAAAAATATGGATTACTCTGAAGGTAGCAAGAAAAGGCTTGAGGACAAGCAAGCCTCCTGCCAGTATGCTTGTGCCTTCTGTGTAGTTCACAGGCCCACTGAAATATTCTGGTATATGGATCAAATTAGAGACTAAAATGACTCTTCTAATTTAGAGCCTTTCTGCCCTCACAGTTACATCCTGACTCTTAGCATAATCTCTCCAGGGCCAAATAGTTTATTGACTTTCCGCCTTTTACATTCTACTTCTAATTACTTCAGAAATTAAAACTTTAATGTACATTCATCTACTCAGTTCCCTGGAAAAAGACAGAGAAAGAAAGAATCATCACCTATTTCTATACCTTCCAAATTGTGGCAAAACTGCATTGCAACAGACCTCGAGCTCAAATCACCCGACAATTTGAGCCTTTTTGAATGATTTACCCTAAGATGTAACTAGCCCAAGTAATGAAAAAAATGTTATAAATTGTACAGAAAAAAAGACTTTAGCTTGTGAATAGGGAATTATACTGTGCTATGCATAAAAGCCAGCCCTATAGTTGTTCCACTGTTTCCAACAAGGCAATGCCAACACACACTGAAGCAACAAGCAAGAGCACTGTAGGCTCCCAGGGTCAGCATGAAAGCTCACTGAAAGTATTTCTTGATGGTACAATCATACAGTTAAGAAAAAAAAAAAACCCCACAGAAAATCCTTTGATACCACAAAGGTGGGAGACTGTGAGAGAGAGCAATGTAAAGGAAAAAAAAAAACAACAGAGAAATATCAGAGACTATAAAGGCAACTGCAATTACAAAAGTTTGCCATATGCAATTGAATATGGATTGGGTTTGATTTTTCCTTTGGCTGAGGTTAAAAATAGCTGATGCATCAATTTCCTGCAAAAATATTGTTAATCAAATGCTGCACCAGTAGCCTTCCCCAGTTCTCAGACTTCTCAATTTAACAGCTGCTCTACTGGGCAAGCAGTGTGAGAACGAAAAAAGGAATGAAAAAAACCAAAAAGCAACAGACTGAAAAATCTCTTGGCTGCTCTGGTAAAGAGCATTTTTCTGAAGAGAGAAAGAAAGGAAGAGGGAACGGATGAGGAAATTGTCCTGGCAGGTTTTTGGGGTTTTTTTTTAATTATTGTGCATAGCAAAACAAGTTGATCACTTCTGAATGTGTGCAGCATCACAAGATCTTGCTATTTTTCTTAGACTAGCAAGTCCACATCCCTTTAAATAAAAATGCCATCCTCTTAACAGGATCCCATCTTTCTTATGGCACTGAACAAGAGGCTTCATCCAACCGCTGCCAAGACATTACCTGACCACTTGCAGATCTCAGTGTAGACTGTCAGGCACTGTGCATCTGTAAAACTGTTACTTATGATCTACAGAAACTCAAACTCTTACTTGGTGTTCATCCTTCTTCAGCTTGAATCTTTGATCTACTTCAGGTGACTTGCTTATAACACAGGTAGGCTTCATGGCAAGCTAGGGCAGTGACTGCTGAGTATACCCTAAGTCATTACAGCATTACAAGAGTAATAGTTCTTCTGTCTGGTTTTGCATCCTAAATAGCACAGAAGTCTTCCTTTTTTTCCCCAAAAACTGCTTAAGAAAAGCTGCAATTTTGGCAATGGAAATAGACTGCAACCTCCGAGTTAAAATTGTAACCTCCCTAAATGCACATACGAAAACTCCCAAATGGCTCTTTAATTTTACAGCTAAAAACGTTCCACCCTAACACGGAAGTTAGTTACATTCATGTAGATCCCTCACAGGCACTTAGCACAGCATCAGTGTATCAGTGTTGAGGCCTATACTCAGGAATTTGTGAGCACAAAGTACCTTCCTCAGCTGCACTGAATCTCTAAGGCCAATGCTTTCACTTATTTCTCAAAGATCTCAAATATGTAACACTGTATTTGTTTCATTTTCCTTTCTCTTTGGCCTGGCTGCATATGGGCATGATGAGTGTTTTGTATGCATTTGCAAACCCTGGGCAGGGACAACTATTTGCATAACAAATTCTTTCAGCCTGGAAGCCAAAACTATTTAAGATACAGTGTAAAACAAAGCCAAACTCCCACTGACTGCAATGCAGATTAATACTACAATACTGTTGTAAATCACGGTAATAAACGGAAAGCACAGAAAGGCTGAAAAATAGCCACAGAAAGAAAAGCTCAGTTTCATCAGAGATGCATGAAGCTGACTTCAGTGGAAGGCATGCACAGATAGAAACTGTAGTATAAGGACCTTGGAAATTCAATTTGGGCAGCAACCAAGTTACGTCCATAAATATTTGATGTGTAAAATTTTTAAATGCCAGTCAGTGAGAAAGAGGTCCCTGCATGGTAGTCTTCCCTTATGTGAGCACCAATAAACACAGGGTTGAACTGATGATCTACATGAAGAGCTGCTTCAATGCTTAAATGAGAAAGTTCTGTTCCAAAGAATGAGATAGTGAAAATATTAGTATTTTTTTCTCTACAAACAGTCCCATTTAAGTAATTAGCAATGCATCAGTCAGATGGTTTTGATATGTCCTTAAACAGTTATACCTACAAGTAAGAGAAAAAATTATACGTACACAGACAGCCCTC
Organism: Agapornis roseicollis; assembly: GCA_002631895.1. NCBI lineage: Eukaryota > Metazoa > Chordata > Aves > Psittaciformes > Psittacidae > Agapornis > Agapornis roseicollis. The sequence goes on from NDXB01001371.1 coordinate 118,212, forward strand.
TATATCTGCACATGATTTTGACACCTAAGGATGAACTGAGGAGTGCAAAGTGAAGTCACTGATTCTGAAACACCTGGGACATATTTCCTCACCTCTCTGAATTTCAGTAAGTCAACTCAAACCATAGCGTAAACAAGAGCTGGTTAATTTCCTTCATGGTATTGATAGAATTGTTTACACAGAACAGAGGGCCATCAAACTCCACATTGCCTCCAACTCACCCAGGACATGACCTCCAACTAAATATTACTTCTCCAAAATTAATGAATGCAGTCTGGCTCCAAAGAAATCTCATTTAAATCAGGTAATTTAAAATGCAAGTTATTTCACTCAAGATGCCCATGTTGAAGCAGTTACTCATTGCTTAAAAGACGTTATTTTGGTTTTAATATAATGCAAAGCCCCGCAGAGGAGCTTTTCTGCTTTTGCCGTCTCCCCTCCCATCCAGAACACACTTAGATCTACCAGAACTTCACACTGGACAGAACAAACCCAGCTTGCTTATGAGAGTTCAAAAACAGTTTGTCAGACTAGCAAATAAATAAATAAAAGGATATCTATCACTGTCGTGGAGACTGCAGAAAAGCCATAAACACCAAATCCGGTTGTTCTCTGTCTTGTGTCTGTGCAAACCATTCACCATTGCAAAATTCTAGTCACATGCACTGCTAGAAGCTTAAAAGGCGTTTCTGGACATATGAATGAAATATCATTTCAGCTCTTCCCCACCCTCCTTGCAATCAGCATAAGAAAGTAGATCATTTGGTCATGCTGATACAAGTTCATGGTAACTTCCCAAAACTGCTTAGTGAAATACATGACAGTGTCTTTTGTTCAGCTTTTCTGTTTCCTTCTGCTGTGCCTTTTTCTGCTACTCTGAATTATTATATTAAGAATGTATTGCTTTTCTAAAACAAGAAGCAGATGTTCCTTCTATACGCCCTTTCTTAATCTCCTGTTTTTCTTAACTCATGTAAAAGTACTACTAAAGAAAAACAACTGGTCTGATTGACATTGAAAAGGCTATTTAAAAATGGACACCTTTTCTAAGCCAACAGAACCATAATGAAAGAGGTAAACAAATCTTTCCTTATTCCCCCATTCACCTGTAGTATTTTGACATAGCAGAAATACCTCCCTTTGCCATACAAATATCCAGGCCCAATGCAGAACTCTGTAACAGGAAACAAAGTTCAGATAATGACCAGACTCGTGACAGGGACCAGAAGGCAGGCATAAAGCATAATCACTTAAAGGGATGCACAGAACAGTATCAGTTTTAAGAATACTTTTCCCATTAGGTAATATTTCCACAATTCCTAGTTTCAAAAATAGTGTTTGGACTTTTCCTCCTGATGGCTTTTTTCTTTTTAAGAAAAGAAACATTTGCATCAGATGAGAACCAGTCAAGACGCTCAGATTTAGCATTTAAACTGCAGTTGTAATTCTCAGGCCCCATGTTACTGGCACAGAAAGAATTTAAATCAGAAACATGAAATTGGCAGAAGTCAGCACTAGCTGGAAAGGAGCTGGGCACTTTGCCTGTTGTGCTATGCTGCCCATGGAGGGGCAGCCAGTGCAGTCACCCATATCCCCAACAAGCCATGCCTGGGTTTTTGATAACTGTATTTCACAAAGATGAAACGAAAACCCATAAAACAGAGGTTCAATGGCTACGAATAACATGCAACAGCAAGAAGTTGCACCATATTCAAGACCAACACAAAGCTACAAAACCCAACAGTAGTGGCACATCTCACTGCACAGTGTGGGTTTAGTTTTACATATGCCTTTGCCGAAACACAAATAAAGTCTGAATTAGCAAGCATCTGCTTCCTTCAAGACTGAAAGTCATAAGAGGAATCAATCAATATTCACTCATATTTATTATGAAAGAGACTTTTGAGACTATTAAGACAATTTTCACACAAGAACCAGATAGTAGTTAGACTAAGATTTCCAAGTGAAGGAATCTATATGTATTATGCTTTCTAAGCAGGAAAAAAGAAAAAGCACAAAGATGTCCTAATTTTCCTGCACAAAGACCAAACAAAGTGTGTGTCCTTATTTTTGAAGAGCACAAGGACTTTGACAGCCTGGAGCACTGAAACATTAAAATTTCATGTACTCTGCATGATAGTAACAGAAATAAATTAGAATAATGCATTTACCTTCTTCATAAAGACTTTCATGCCCTTCATTTCACCTCCAAGGACAGATTTAACTTCCAGGAACGGGTAATTTGGGGAGTCTGAGAATGCAAGATGCCCGATATGGCCAAAATTCACCTATGAAGCACTGTGGGAATAGGAATACAGCAAGGCAGTGAGTGCTGCTGGTCCTGGGGAAGGTCCTTTTGGAGCCCCATAAAGCCAATGAGGTGTTACACAGGGCTCCTACATAAGCAAAGGCTTTAGCAACCCTTGCTGAGGAAAATCAGAGGTGACAGCGAAGCAGCGAGAGCTAAGTGAGCATCCAAGGAGCAAAGTCTTCAAGGCACAGGCACAAAAATCCTTTTGTTTTGTGTGAGCATAGCAGGTAAATTGGTGGAACTCTAGTTTATGACATAGGCTAATATGAATAAAACTCCTGTACTCCTGAAGGAAAATACCAGCTTCTTCAGTTGTTAAAAGCTGCTTTGTTACCTTCAGTGAGAGTTTGCTCAGGTCTACATAGAGTGTTTTGAAAAAAAAAAAAAA
>NDXB01001371.1:121041-138284 GCA_002631895.1 Agapornis roseicollis
AAAAAAAAAAAAAAAAAGAAAAAGATTTTTTAAGATACTCAGTTTGTTCACCACTACATATTTGTAGAGTTACCTTTGCTAACATTTTCAAAACAAAGGACCATGTTTTAAAGGATGTTTTGAAGACAAGATTTAATGAAAGCTTTAGGAGGGGTTTTAACACTTCATGTCAGAAACAGAGTACCAGGCTTAATGGTGAAAATATTTACCACAGTACATTTGTTGCTAGTATTTTTTCCTAGGACTGGATTTATACGCTAGCACTTTCCATTCTCATTAAAACTCTGGCTATGGGAATGCTGCCTCTGAAAAGCAATGCCTCACATTCTTTGTGAATTATATGTGGCAGCCTTTGTTTTACATTGACCCTTTCAGTTCATACATCCCTTGACTAGCTGCTAATCATCATTTATCCTTTCCTTGACTCTGCTAATCTCTGGGGAGCAGGTGGGACAGGCAGCCAATGGAAGCAATGGAGCATAAATAATGATTAGAGTACAATAAACGTTCCAGTTGCAATGCCACATCTCATGACAAAGACTTTCAGAAAGATACAGTGCACAGGCCTTTGACAATAAGACTGTTGTAATCAGACTGGAAAATATTGTAAAAACCATATGCTTGCTTAAGGCCAAGATTTTCAGCCCCACTAGGTGAGATAAGGGCACATTTATTCTGTGTAATCAAAAAAACACTTGGATTCAGGCCATTTGGTTTTATTCCCAAATTCACTTTTCCCATGTGACTTTTCACAGATCTGTATTTTTTTTTTCATGTTCATTATCTTACCTATTTGATCTGTAATGTCTCAGACTAAAATATGACTCTTGTATCTTGTCATGCTGTGCATGGTAGAAATCCAACCAAAACCTACAGAGAACTGTGTAGAAGCCCATGTCCACACACAGCCTAATACTGTGGTATTTTAGATAACATCATGGATCATCTGAATGCCCCTTTAAGCACGCAGTGAACCCAGGGGCTTTATTCCCCTGACTTCCCTCTCCCCAAACTCCAGAAGAAGATAACATGCCCACTGCTTCACTTGTTCTAGTTCTGGCAAACACAGAGCTAGAGTGAAAATGATGTGAGACTAAAACTAAGAAAACTAACCCCCACCAAAATGCCAGTATTCTATCATATTAATAAGCTACTGCTGCTGTCTTATGCAATACAATCAATGAATGAGACAAGGGAACCAAGGCAAGGGAGACAGGAGCAGAACTGTTCTGTTCAGATACAACCCAGATCTGCACTTAGCTGGCTCTAAAACTAATCCTCATCTTGAGGCAAAAACACTCTTCTGTAATGCTTCTTGAGCAGCAGGGAGATGTAACATCCCCTCTTGCAAGTCTCTATTTCTTAGACCTTAACATCCCATTAAGATATCATATTGTCTTGACTAGATCTTTCTAGGATTAAGCTCACAGATTTCCACTGCCTTTCCCCCCCACCCCCTTTTGATTGTGGAAAAAAAAACTCTTCTCAAGAACATTGACATTTTTCTTCTGATATGAATCTTTTCTTTCATTCCTGCATATTTGCCAAATATGAACTGTCTTTTAGTCTGTTGCATGAATGGGGATGAAATTCATGTAACTATTTAGTGTCATTTTTCATTCACAGGAAGTGTCAGAGTGCCAGAACTATTTAATTTGTGCATCAGCCACATCCAAAGAATTTAGAACCAATCTGGAATTAGGCCTGGTCCATTAACTCCAGCTACAGAGTTGAGTAATCTGAGACTAAGCCATTGAGTTCAGTTGTTAGATGAGAAAATGGAAGTTAGTGGAGCTTTCTGTATGTCTCCAGACATAATGCAGATAGAGATATTGTTGCTGATACAGCAGTGACAGAAAAATAGCCAACTGTACTTTAAGACAGGGCCCCTGGCTCTGCTATGGCTATTAGTACTGCACAAGAACTGTGTCAAGGCAGACACCCTCCTCTAGCACTTCTGCAGCACCAGGCAGCCTGGGCTGACAGAAGGGCTGAAAGCCTGGGGCAAGCTGTTCTGCCAGCCTGCCAGCACACTCTTGAGACTGCAGATATGATACATAGGCAGCTTTAAGGCTGTGCTTTTAGAAGCAGAATAAATACAGCACTCCTGAGAAGCTGGAGCTCTGAATTTTCTGTATATGGGGTTTCTTTTTTTCCAAGACAATCCAGATACAAGTTTCAAAGAAGCTGTTCATTCAACCTTTTGGTCTTTCACTGCTTTCCACATGACACCAGGTTTTCCTCTTTCTCCTCAGCTAAAAGTTTACACTAAAATTCAACCAAAAGATTTGCATGCAGCTGCACAAAACAGCTGTCAAAGCAAACCCAAAGCACACTGCAGCACACTCGGGAAGAGAGGAACAAGCAGCCTGATAAGGTATTGCTGCCTGCTGGCTGGTTCATCTGACCATAACATAAAGTGCTACATAAAGGCATCTTCTGCCATAAATTTAAATACCTCCATAATTACTCATCTTACAGTTTTTGCTGTTTGTCTGGAGCTCAGTTTTTCCATGTGATTCCTGAAATCAGCCACAGGTCCCTCTGGAAACTGATCTAATGGTCTGAGGAATGCAGCTATGCTCATTAGAGCTTTGCAAAATCTCCAAAGTCGCTTGTCAATGACTGAGTACAACAATTTAAAATGGGCAAAGAATGAGAGATCCTATGTTCTCCCTTCAATGGAAATGCTGCTCCACCCCCCTCCTTCCTCTTTCTTGCACTTCACTGAAATGTCACTGTGTGGTAACCTGGATTTTTAAACATCTTAAGAAGATGCAGTGGCTCGTAGTTAAGCAACACACCACTGGCACACTCCAGCAAGTTCCTGTGACACAGGCACCCTATAATTAAATTGACATCTTTTCTTTTCTTGTTTGTTATTTTTTTTTTAAATAAAACATACTAAATAAATAGGGGGAATGCTTTTAGAGCTAACAAAACTTTAACGGTACACAAACAGAAATGACTGGCTACACAATTCAAATTACCAGGATAACTGTCTACAAATTCAGAAAAATTACAACCCCAAACCCAAAAGCCTTAACCAAACTGCTGCATGATAATAGTTTTATAGGGTCAGAGGCACCCTGTTCTGTTCCCACTGAACCTACCAGGGAAACTCCCAGTGACTTCAGGGAGTGCAGAGCACAATACTCTTGTTCCACCATGACCACGTCATTAAAAAGAAAGACGGTCCAGTTTTAGGAACACAGCGTCTCAGAACATTACAGCAACTATTCCAGTGTCATCTGAGTGCTAGTTCAGGATGCTTTATGCCATGGAGATTTCTTTCTTTTGCTAAACATGTTATTTTTGGAAACATTCTTGCTAGTGTTCATGGCAATATGTCCAATGGGGCAACATTTCCAATTAAGACATCCTTTTTAGAGTTTATAAATACTTTAATAAGTGGCTAATAGCCTTAAAAATAAATGTATTTTTCAATAAACAGATGATGGCTAACCTGTCACAGAGTGATACACAGTCCGTCCAAATAAGTCAAGATAGTCCTTCCAACCACTACTTATAAGTTAAGAACATTTAATATCCTCATAATCAAGAATGACAGTTGCTATGCATATCTGTCCCATGTCCATATCATCTACTGCTTATTTAGGAATACTTAATAAGTAGTTTGTTAAAAAAAAAAAAAAAAAAAAAAAAAAATTTTTTAAAAGAATTCTGTGGGTATTGAAAACCTGGTCTCTGAATAGAATGTTTTAAACAGAAGTAAGAATGACTAAATGTGTGTCTGGGGAAATANAGTTTGTTAAAAAAAAAAAAAAAAAATGCAAAGTCATTTCTTACATAGATGAGAGGCTCTTTCACAAACTCTTGTGGCAAGTAATTCAGAATCAAGTATTTCTAAAAAAGGAAAATAGAAGAAAGAGGAAAAACAGCCTTTCCTGGAGATGTATTTAGATTCTGTTCAGCACAATAAGTTAACAGGGGCATCAATGTTATCACTAGAATTCTTGGACTGCCCTGTATACAAAAGGCCTTCCTGCAGTTAATGGGAACATCACACAAGCACTCTCATAAAACTGTACTGTAAGGCTGCAATTTACATAGTGGGAACCCTTGATCACCAAGGGGATAGCCCATGTTGTGCCCACTAATAAATCAGAATTTTAAAGCACCACAGTGAAACAGCCTTGAGCCTTAATATAAAGAAAAGGAATATTCTAGTTTATGGCCAGTCTTTCATTATGGTCTCCTCATGCTTCACAGACTCAAAAGAGCCTAGGGAAGGAGACAGAAAGATGAGGAGAAAAAGGAAAGGGATAACACATATCCCTTTCTTCCTCTTGGACTCTGCCATGTTTACAAGTTTGTCATCTGTCTATGAGTACTCCACTTTAAAGGAATGACAGAAAATACAACTTTCAAAAGTAGCAAAGCCAATCTGAAACATTATTTACTAACACTATTGTCACTGATGCCTCTTCAAACTGTTTAACACAACAATCAGCTACCTCTGGTGCTACTCAGTCCACTTTAGGTGCATGTTAATTAAAAGGCATATAGTGGAGCATAAAAGAGTAGCTCAAGACTACTAAGCACTTGCAGCAGGACTTCAATAATACAGCTAGACCTCTTAGTTCTTTCTTAGACAGCAATGATTCATTTCTGCTTAAATCCCACCAGCAAAATACTGATCCAACCAGACTTGTTCTGGAATTTTGTTCCTACTTGTCTTCTCATTGTTTGCCCTGGCACTCTCCTAGTTCTTTCCACATTCAACCTCAGAAGAGCAGGAAGAGCACCAGAATCAAAACGCCAATGTCTCAGGTGAATCACTGTGTTTCAGGAATATCTAACCTTTAATGTCTGATACCTGTAAAAGCAGCCTTTAGCAACCTGGTCATTATGTTCAGTATGACCTTTTAATGCAAGTAGTTTTAATGCCATTTTATAAATGGACCTGTTGTCATTACGCTCTGTCTATATTGCACTGGACCTATACTGAGCTTCAGCGTGAGCACAGCTGTAACTGAAACTGAGCTGTAATATAAATCAACTAGTGTTCGTATATCCAAATCAATCTGCCTACAAGTGATGATTGTTACAGAATTCATGGCTTGATCCCAAATTCATTTAAACCAGCTACAGTTCTTCTTTGGATTTAAAGGAGTTTTGGATCACTGTCTCCATTATAGGGCCAGCAAAATTCCTCATCAACACCCTCAGAGACTTCAGATTCTGTCAGATTTTGTTACTGGAAAGTGCTGCCAGCCTAATAAGAGCTTTCCAATACGAGAGCCCTTTAGAGCACAAAGGTGGGGTCTGCTTCAAAGGCATATTTTGCTTGGTTTTGCTTTTCCAGTTTGCACTAGTTTCTAGTATTTTGGTTTTAATTGGCGCATATACTGGTCGCCCCAATGCTTACAAATGTGAGCTGCTGTATTCAAAGAAATACTTGTGTGAGGGAAAATTCAGGACAGATAATTCCCACTCCTTAATCTCTTCTATGGGTTCCAGCTGCATCCTCTTCGGAAAAGTACCATCTACTTTTCTGTGAAGAGGAATTTGCAGCATCAACCATCTGCACTGATCTTAGGCATTGCACATCACAGAAGAGAAATCTAAGGACTGATCCTATATCATGCGAAGTATTATAGCCCTTGAGTATCATTCCCCTGGAGTCTCATGAAGATAGGAAAGGGCTGCTTGCATAGAAATTACGCACATCTGTTGGTCTGCACCACTGTAAGGATTTTCTTGTGTGTCATTAATAAAGGTATTTACGGGATGCAACGTAACTAATCACAAGAACTTGCATGAGAAGACGAAAAGAAAATACAAGCGAAGACATCTGAAGGTAAAATGCAAACAGGTGCACTGAGTAGCAATCTGGTGCACTATTGACAACTATTAGATATAATCTGTCCTACAGACGCATGTCTTACACTTGAATAATCAAGGTTATTAAAATACTGTTTCTCCCTAAATCCACAGGCCACTTGCAATGCTTTTAGCTCCTCTTTCTTCCCTGCCCTCAAGGACTGAAGTCTTGACAACAATCATGTTATTTTTTTAATTTAATAGAAGGAACAGCAAAACTAATTCCAGCCTTGGGCAGTCCTGACTGCAGTAATCTACTCTCATCCTTGAAATGTTGTACATAACTGAGACTGCAGCTAGACTGCATCTTTTTATCTATCACACACTGAAGAAATGGAACACAGGGCTCCCCCTGTTTTTTTCACTGGGTGCCCAACAAACCCTCTGCCTCAGTGAGAACATAGTAAAATACTGAAAGATCTAAAGATAAATAAAAGCACACACAGCAACACAGCCAAGATAACAGAATTACTGCAGATGGCTATAGATGTACAAATTGCAGCATACAACTATGTGGTACATGAATATCATAGGTTACAGCACTTGCAAGACTTAGGTTCATTGACTTCAGCTGGCAAAAAAATGACATCCCAAGTACACTTTTGCCTACTTCTTCCTTGTAATTAACACAAGCAGTCTTTAATGTATGTTACAGCAGGGGACTGCTATCTAGCCATTAGTAATGCACACACCAACAAACGTAGCAATCATGAGACTGACATGGCAGTCTCCAGTTCCCCAGCATCAATTACTAACACAGCTCCTCCAACACAAGCTATATAAAGCAGTTTGCTGGCATGCTGAGGGCTGAGGCAAGGCTTAAAATATCCTCAGAAAATTAGCTTCTGCACATTTCCCACAGTTAAAAGCATTTATTTTTCTTAATTTTGATTGTAACACTTAAAAATTTCTTTCCTTTTAAGAAAGCTTGTTTTATCTTTTTGGTTGGTTGTGGCTTTTAAACATAATTTTCTTAGAGGGCTATTTAGTGAAAACAAAAGAAAATTGTTTCCCCACACTCCTCAAGGTCACAAAAATTTCTTTGAGAGAATAACTGCATGTTAGGCTGAAACAGGGTGGATATTATTCAAACAGAACTACTGGCATCTAAATCTAACTTCACATATACAGTTAGTTTCTCTTCACTCTGCTTTCAAGCTGAAACACATAATGTGTTTGGGCACAGTAAACTAAAACACATTCTCTGAACAATTCCAGCAGTATTTTGACTGTGGTTGGAAATCACACAAACACGTGGATGAACACAGGAGAGTCTCAGAAAACACATTCTCTTCACTGAACAGGCTCACTCCAATTAGATTAAATTAGACTCCAGTTTATCTGATAGCAAAAAAGATCACATCCAAAAAAGAGCTACAGCTATAAAGGTTGGATGCACAAACAGTTTGTGCTGAACCTAGTCAGAAGCCTGATGAATATAAAACTACCTGCTTGGGAGAACTGGATAGCTTTCTCATACACATACAGCAAAGGAGAAGAAAATCACATGTATGCCTGTCCATTAAATTGTTCTGTGGTGAGAAGTTATCCATTTCCAGGTTCATCCTTCAGACACAAAACTCAAAAGATTCATGCAGAATTGCTTCTTATTTTTCCTGAAGTTTTATATGATCACATATTCCTCTCTACATTTTGTTTGGAAGGAGAGGGGAATTGGCTTAATTTTATTCAGCTTTTCCACTTTTGATGTAATGTGGGATTGGAAAAATGAAAACTGTATTAACTTTTATGAATTAAAATACTGAGATGTCCCCATTTTCCAAACCATTTTCCCCAAAAGATCACTTGGGCATAAAAAAATGGTCCAATAATTTTTAACAAAAATGATATTTTCAAAAGATTTTGATATTTTTGAGTCACACTCTTTTGGGTTTTGGCCGATATGAAATACAGCAAGTTACTGAATTCAATCACCCTAAATCTGTGTCCAGAACAATTATCTTCATCTCTCAGAGGTACATAAAATCACAGTCCAAAACTGCTCAAAAAGTCCCCCATCGTATACAAGCAAAATAGCCTGCAGGCATTCTTGTCACCTACACTGCTAAGGATGTACATGTAATTTTAGTTTTGGCACATTCTCCCAAGCTGTCATCCTATTGCTTTACCCAAGCTTTCTTTTCCAGTATTTGAAGCTGAATCCCGTTATATTGTCCTTTGATTAAGGCTGTGGTGATGTCCTTGATCATTACGCTAGGAAACTGCAGTTGTCTGAAGTGGATGATTGTAATTACAAAAGGGAAGTAAAAAAATAGTTTTATATTCACACCAATTTTGGTGGAAAAAGGCTCAGACCCACCAAATCCACATAAACCACTAGATCAGTCCCACCGAGGTGATGATTTCCTCGGATTTTCAGCAAAGGAAAGCGGAAACAATGCATCTGTCTGAGGTTTGCTTGTTGGTTGGGTTGTTTTTCTTTCTTTTTCTAGTTTTACAGCATGACAAAGCCCCAAGCCAACAGAGTCACTTATTTGAGCCTTTGTGATGTAAAGATTTCTAAAGAGCTTGTTTCATTTATGAGGAAAAGAGAGGGAGAGGAGGGGGGCAATCTTGTTTCTATTATTTCAATTTTAACTCTGAGGACAACTTCAAGGCCAAACTGTAGACACTTAAAATACAGGGTTTCTAAAGAAAACGCTGACAGCCTATGAACTATAAAAGTTATGGAAAACCCTGTAATAGTAATAATAATATATTTCATTTATATATAGTGCTTTCTCTCCCAAAACATCTCCTAAAGTACAAGTCAGGCAATCTCATCTGTGTCAGTAAAAAGGACTCAAATAACAAGTATTGTAAACTTCTGGATTCAAGAATAGTTCCACCCCTGGTTCAGTTGCTGGCCAGGACTTTACTTCCAGTAAAACTGAGTTAAACTAAACAAATTTATTTGGGCAGCTCACCTGGTCACTAATGCCTTTCCTGTGAACTGTTCCAAGTGTCAAGAATGAGAGAGGTCATGCAGTAAGATCAGAGATTTCCCTTAGGGCTTCGGTATCCAAGCAGCCTGAAAAATCACAGACCACAGCGCACGGCTGATAACTCTCAAACTCCAGTGCTTTAGATTTCCCTCCATACAGCTCGGGAAGGAACAAGTCACTGCTATAAAAACATATAGGCTCTTTATCTGGATAAATAGTAGTTGAGAAAAACAACATAAACTTTTCCTTCAGAAACTAGCAGGAGTGCAATGGCTTTTACAGTTTCAGTTAAATCTTTCCGTGGAGATGGTGACTTCAACACAAGAATGAATTTTCTCCAGAAGTTTCTCCAAGGGACCAAAGTTACAATAAGTAATAATAGTAAAGTATAAGTGAATCCTATATGAATCACAGAAACCAAGCACATAGCCACTTCAGGAGAATTGAGGCTTTTTCTTTCATGTATGCTACTTCCTATCACATTAAGTGATTTACAAGAGGTGTAGCTGAAAATATGAAATCATTAAGAAAATAATTTTATACAGGGCTTAGTGATTTATTTTCCACAACAGTTTCTTCTCCAAAGATCTTACTAGCAACCTGAATAATAACTGCCTGAATCAAATCTATGATGAGAAATGGACACAAACCAAATAGTAAAATATTTGTGGCATATGGGAACCAGCAACTATGTGAGCTGCCCAAGTTGTTTTCAGCTGGCTTTGCTTGCTTTTATCGAAAAAATAATATCCATACATGAACAGCCAACTTCTGGTCTCTTTGAAGTCAGTGGGAACTTTGCCATTGACTTCAGCAGGACCAAAATTTGGACTTCTCAGATCTTATTTGGAAGGTGGGGGTAGGACTTTGTTTATTTTTTTCTTAAATGTGTATACTGGAACAGGAAGACTTCTCAAAAGCAGTATCATAAATGATCTGCTAATTAATTTCAACCAGTGCTGCCACAGCAATATATTCTAAAATCTCTGTTCTGAGACTTTGTGTTAAGTGCCAATATGCCAAGCACTGAGTGCACCCAGCTTCAGCTCTGAAGAGCCAAATATCTAAATAGGATTAAAAAAGTTAAAAGATCATCATGCCCATTTCACAGATGGGGAAACTGAGGCACTGATTTACTATGGATTCTTTCTCTTCCCAAGATTATTAGTTGTACTTCCTCTACACATCCAAGTGAACCAACTACATTTAAATAGTTTGCTCAAAGATATAATTATCCAAGGTATAGAAATCCATTTTATGATATCAAATTCCTGGCCAATATAAAACTATCTTTTTACTTCCCTTTTGTAATTACAATCATTCACTTCAGACAACTGCAGTTTCCTAGTGTAATGATCAAGGGCATCACCACAGTGTTAATCAAAGGACACTATAACAGGATTTTAAAGGCAGTAAAAAGTTGGAGTAAATATATGAAAATAAGATTCTTATGCAAAGAGATTCAGCTTCATATTTATCCTTACAGAAAGCAGATCATGCACTTATGAATAAAAACAATTTATACATTAATTCAGCAACACCCTAGAAAGCTGTGGGTGAAATTAATAAAAACAAGTGAATACTGAATAAGCTTGACACAAAATCATCCATGTTTGAGGAGAAATCATAACCACTGTGATAAATTATATACTTAGTTGGAAAGATACAAAGCATCTGAATGAACCAGAACTTCCCGGTATTGGGTTTAGAATCACATGCATACCCCTAACAGCTCCTTAAGATGAGGGCAGATTTTCTGATGGCTAAGCTTGACCCAAGTACATCACAAGGCCTATTTAAAACAGTAGTGAGCATATCACAGGAAAGGGAAAATAATGAACAGCAGTGCACTGGCAGATGAACTCTAAAAAACCCAGGTAATTTCCAGTCTTTTTTCCTATTTTAACTTTTGAAAACCCAGAAATCTGGGACAATGCTCCAAAACTGCATGGTTTACTTACAGCAGATCTGAAACTTGGCCCACAGGCTGAATCTTTCTCAATTTCATGGGAAGGGCAGTTGCAGGAGACTCACCATAGTGCCTGGTTAGCCACGAACCAGAAACACCATATAAAAAGCTATTCTCATACCACTTGCATCCAGTTCAAACACAACTCAAGAAGTGCATAGCCCTACACTGTATTTTTAAGGTAAAAATACCTTTTTGAAACTTAGGTGCTGTTTGGTTTAGAGTTTAAGCAAAAGTTTACATAGTTGTCATTAAACAGAAATCAAAGGGAATTTACAGGACTAAAAATGAACCAAATCTTGCAATGGCACAAATTCCCTGAACCTTGTAGTCTCTTAGATATGTGTGAGGCCATAGTCAATTGCTACCAAAGAGAAATAGAATTGTATCAGTGCACACTGCACATAGATACACAAAGTGCAAGGCAATGGAAAATAAGGTCTGTGTCCTCAACTCAGTGCAAGAAAGCCAAGTTCTTCTGAATTCAGCTTATTTTATAGTAGTTGACGCTCACTAAGAACCTTGACCCCAGGGCAATTCATCTTGCAAGATACTACAGACCCTTCTTCTCTGGGGATCTTCCCCAGATGCTTTTATCTATTACCAGTCATCAGAGTAGGAATAAGGGGATTTGGATAATGGGATTCATCACTACCAGAAAATGGAGGCAGCAGCCTGATGTGGACACTGAGCGAGTTACCTCGTGGCTAGGTTTCTAGAGACAATGATTCAATACCCTTTGAAATAGCCAAAGTCAAGACAAATCTCATTGTAAATAAGGCCATAGAGACTATGATTAACCTACACATATGCACTTCTAACACCCACTAGTATAAGCTTAAATTATAAACTTTTAGTTTTGTCAGAAGCTATTTCATATAAGCTGAATGACATTTCATGATTAATTATTTTTAAAACTGTGGGATGTGAAAAGAACATCTATTATTTTCTAAATTAAAAGGAGCTCAGTTTTTTTAAATCTAGATCATTCAGTCTACTTAAAGGGCAAATTACAGCTTTTTTGTAGGCCTATTAATCTCATGGAGATCACCTGAATGTCTATAATTGCATTCTTTCACAGGCTGTATTTATTATTTGAACACTGATGTTATTTAATTAAAGGATGAAAAATATCTCAGTTACTTGAGGTCAAAACTCATTTAAAATGAGTGCTGTTCTACACAGATGCTGTTGTACTTTTAGGGAATGGGTCTTTCAGCCTCTGAGGTCTGAGTCCCAGGCTTCAAAAAGCATTTTGCTGATGTTCATGGAGCTACACAGAGGGCAAAAACACAGAGCCAAGCTCATAGCTGATTTTCTTTCACTGCCACCAGGATGCCAGTGCAGCAGCTCATAACAGCAAGCCCACAGCCACACAGAAAGGTGATATCATTTGGGAAGAGCAACCATGGGGTTTGCAGGTTGAAGCAATTCCCTACAGCACAAGTAATTCCTCTTCGCACTCATCTGCATGGGATGTATTTCACTCACACCAAATGGCTCTCAGAAAAAGATGCTGTCACAAACTTTCTGAAGTGGCCCCACACTGTTTGGTGCGTCCATCATTCCTCTATTATAGCCTAGGTTGCAATAGAAAAAAATGTGAGTGTAGACTTAATATTCTCAACAATAAATTCTCTCTCTCCAGAAAAGCTTTATCGGAGGGACAGTAATGCCAAACTTCTTACCAAAAGCTGATTATGAAGACTGTGAACCATGCTCTGGGTTATTATAATCTAATTAGTATAAGAATCTACTTTATCCAGCTCTGTGACAGTTCAGTACAGATTAGCTTGAATACTTCAGCTGGTTGTGTTAACCCACTGAGAAGTTCTTCCAATCCCACTGGCTAGCATTAACCTGAAATGAAAATGTTGACTGTGTTAAAAATAACCCTTTCAGCATTCCGGGGGTAGGGGGAGTGAATCCCTTTATTTGTACTTATCTTCTCATACTTCATGTTTTGAGTCATGTCTAAAGATCAACTAAAGGTGGCCTTATTGTGCTTCCAATTATATAAATCCATGGAATTTATGCCAATACTTTTGTCATATTTATTGGAACTGACATTTTTCTGGACTCTGTTCACACTATGACTTATGAGCTTAATTAGGGTTTCACTTGTTTTGCTGTTTAAAATAAATGAAGAGCAGGTGTGGGGTATTTATTCTCCCTCATGATTTTTATTTTCTAACATTGTACAATGTGAATTCAGCATTAGAGTTGCTATTGATTTACGCCACCTTACAAGGAAAGGCCTCACCTAGTGTCCTGGTGTTGGCTGGGATGAAGTTAGTTTATGTTCTAGTAGCAGGTACACTGCTTTAGTTTGGATTTAGGATAAGAATTATGCTGTGAGCAATTGCATTGTGCATCACTTGCTTTGTACATTCTAATCCTTTTATCATTGTTATCCCTTCTTTTTCTGTGCTTTTAAACTGTCTTTGTCTCAGCCCATGAATTTTACTTTTTTCCCCTCCCAATTCTCTCCCCCATCCCATTGCTCGGGGGTGTGTGTGTGTGTGTGTGACTATGTGGTATTTAGCTGCCTGCCAGGTTAAACCATGACATCTTGCTATTTAAAAGGTCCTCTTCATTTCAGAACTACTATTTCATTTAAACGCTGTAACATAAACCAGGGATCTCATCTGGTTATACTCATACCAGGGATGAGAAGCTGAAGCAGTAAGACAAGGACTAAATTAGCAGCTGTGCCTGGAATGAGATGGTTGTGCAATGGACTCAAGTTCAGTCTCCCAAATGCAGTCTTAGGATGGGTCATATGTGTTCTTAAAATAACCAGTAACAGGGGAACAACTAGGCAAGTTAAAGCTTACAGAATGATCTTGGACCACCTTAAAGAAAAGAACTAACATGGTAACAATATATGACAGACTATGCACTCAAACAGATTTACGGCACAAATTACCACAATTCAGGAAAAAAGTTATTTTCCCCTGAAATAGTTGCCACATGCCTAGAAAGCAGAATTTCCATCCTTTCATCATGGTCCTCTGCAGGCATGACCTGCTCAAGATAAGGCAAGGAAGGAAAAAGCCTATGGAGATGGATACTGCATGTGCATTCCAAAACCAGGTACCGAGAAGTTGTACAATAATCATGACCTCCCAAGTATAATTAATTCCATTTCTTATTGGGAATCAACATTCATCTATCTCTGCTGCACTTCAAACCTCTGTCGCTGAAGCCAAATCCAGTCTACATCTTAAATGTATTGTATTAAATAAAAATAGAATGAGGTGATACAAAACCTTTACGTTGTTACAGTTAATTCCTGCTTTACTTTCTTATATTAATAAATTGCATAGTTTTGCTTGACTGAAGCCCAGAAGACTTGTCCAACATAAGATTTTATGCAAAGCACACTTTTGCCCAATTTAGTTCTTGCATCAGGGAGATCAATGTCTCCAAGGAGTGAGCCACTGCACCAGGAATGGAAGCACACTTTGAGCATGTGTATTGGAGATAGATAGACCAGAAAGACTTGCCTAATCTGAAGTGCTAGGAGCAAAAATGCCCTTTATTCTTGATTCCCAAGGCTCTTCACTGATTCCTGAAGCACTGTTTGGGTCCTTCTTTGAGGTCAGAACTTTTCAGAATCACCTTGTGTAGGGTTTTCAAAACATGGGCCGCTGCCAAGTTCTCAACAAACCTGCTTAGTGGAGTAAGGAGTAAGCAAAAGAGCAAAACGCAACACTCAGTTCTCTTGTAGCAGAGATCAAAGAATCTCTTGCAGGGTACACAACACTTTCCTCAAGAAAACTCCAGCCTAACAACAAAAAGTTGCAAAAGTACATCAAAACCTCAATACTGTTAGCACAGGTTAAATGCTTTTGTTCTGAAAATTGAAAGATGGTCTCAGAATTGTTCACTGATAAACGAGACATTTGGGATTTCAGGAGACAGAGATCACTGAAAGATCTCCGATGACTCTTGAGGAGCTTTCAGCTTATAAAGCAGAAATGCAGAAAAACTGCTTGACAACCACAGATTCATTATAATTATACAACTACCCACACACAATATGTACTGAAGTCTTGGACAAAGGGGAAAGCAGTGAAAGAAGGATAATTAAAAAAGTTAGTTTGGTTTTCTCCTTTATGTGGATAAATAAGGCTGATGATCGTTCAGTTAGAAAGAACATCACCTCAATTAAATGAACAACTATTAGCAACACAGATTCTTAAGGGACACTAGTAGTAGCTGGTACTCTGTTAATAACCCCCAGGTCAGACACTTATTCCTCATAGATATGAATTAAAGTTTTAAAGAGGGAACTGAAAGTTAACAATTCTCAATAATTGCCTGCAAAGTAACAGCTGACATGAGTAATTTCTGATGAAACAAATTCTACTGACGATAAGTAACTACTGTGTAAAAATAATACTATGCTACACCATTGAGGCAAAGTTGGCTATTAAATGAAGTATTCATAAAAGGACATGCAAATCTGAAGGAACAGCAAGGCACCTCAGGGATAGATAAGCCAGACAGAAAAGAAAAAGTCTGGTGGGCCCCAGAATATTCTCAGTAACCATTCTTTGTTCTTCTTTTAAATCATGTTTCAAAGAAGCTTATGAATCCATCTCCAATAAACTTCAGAGGATCAGACGAAATCAACCTCAGGATAATACTTTAAAAGAAACTCGTTTTAGCCCTACAAAGAAACAGGCCCACCGTGTCTTTTACACAATTTCTCACCAGCTCTTCATTTCTCAAATAGCCTTGTAAGGGTATGCTCCATACACCTTCACCTGATCTAGTGGGTCACCTTGTACAATAGCCTGCTGTTCCATATACCTTATATAGTGCCTAATTTCTTCCCACCTTTCATTTCAACCTTACTGGTTTGTCCCACCTGCCAGCCAAGTCCTAAATTACATTACTCCTCAAATAACTACTTAATCTTCTCTCTTTTCCTTATGTATTTGGTAAACAAAGTTTTTCAGCTTTCATTTTGGTACCCTAAAACACCTTAGACCTGCTTGTCCCTTCAGGGATGACATGTTAAATATTGTATTTGTCGGCACAGGTTTCAGCCTGCTTAAGAGGATACAGATAGGTGAATACATCTGAAGTTGCTGACACCTGCAAACTCCAGCCAGATACACGAGCACTTATCAGTGGAAATATATTCAGCTGCTGGCCTCCGCGTACCTTTCTCTTTATTAAATTTTTTTTCACAATGTTTTGGCCTTGTGTAGTTGCTGCACCTTACTGAGCTTTATTTTCCATTCCATTATTCCTTCAGTCCTATCCATCTTGTAATTTTATACAGATGGCATTGAATAGGTTGACCCATCTTGTAGTTAATCAACCTAGTCTTTCCTGACAGCAGGGACTGATTACAGTACTCTGTTTCTCCTGAATTATTTTGCTTACTTGAATGTTCCCAAAGAATTCTCTCGCAGTGGAATCGCTCCTATATCCCTCTGACTGTGTAACGGTGTGCTATGTCCAAAAAGGACTCTAAGGCACTAACTGCTCAGTTCATTTAGTTTGCATTGCAAACATGAAACCTCTTCTTGTAAGAAATCATGTGTCAAATGTACATGTCAGACAAAGCAGGGTTAGAATTGTTTCAAGCAAGCATTCTATTAAGATAAACAACTCAAAAGGTAAATTTGGTGTATATCCTACACAGAGTTATGAACAGACTTCCAGTATTTATCTTCTATTTATCTATACAGATACTGTTTCTATGTTCTGCCTTCAAATTCAAGAACGAAGTTATTCTATACATTTGCCATTGTTGATACAGACTAGATGCTGGTGTGTAGTACAGCAATTGGAGTTTGATTTTCACACACCTATTAAGAAAACCAGCAATCACTGATTTCATATACACAGCAGCAAGAAAGAAAATACAAACAGACGGATACTGTTTTTCCAAATATACATACCAAGCTTCATGAACATGCTGTCTCTGGGCTGACAGGAAGTGTTAGAGGTGAATAAAAATACTATAGAAACAATTTACTGAAATGTTTGTTTCAGTAAACCAGTAACATTTCAGTTAAATCCATCATCATTCACAGCAAATGGAGGAAAACCAGAACCAAAATGTCAGAGACCCACAAAACTACTCAAAGTTAATAGAAAAAAAGAAAACCCACTAGACTTCTTCATTATAAAGTGGGATATCACAAGACAAAGCACACCCTGAAAAGCTTGCCCTTCAGCAATGCTTGTGTGCATCATGTTTCTAAAGGCAGCAAGCCCTATCTGGTTGCTGCTTATAGAACCAGAAACAGCAAAGTTTCTGAAAAGTAGCAGAAACTCCTGAAGACCAGTAGAAGGTTGCACAGGCAATGAGCAGAGCATAGCAAAGACCCTCATTACAATGGCCAATGTAGCAAGCAGGGAGGGAAGGTCTAGTGAGATTCCAGATTGTTAAAAAAAAACCAAAAAACCTCATTTTCTTCTTAAAAAAAAAAAAAAAAAAAAAAAAAAAAATAATA